>OX454272.1:4629127-4821215 GCA_949715065.1 Periphyllus acericola
AAAAAAAAAAATACTATTAGTAAGGTGATTTGCAAAATCGTTGTTTAAAATAAATGTTTTTATATACTAACGTTTTCTGACAGTGGTCAACTGTAGCTTTAAAAGGCATGATTGATATTTCAGTAGAATTCTTCCAGAATTCAGACTCTGGTAAATTGTTTAATTCAGGAAGCGATCTTAAAATTTTCGGAAACTCCTTTAAAATTTTTTTAACCTCAGCGTTAATTTTATCAAATTCAGATTCCACTAGACCATTATGATTGGATATGGTATTAATTTCGTCCGTTCGATTTATTTGTATTCTTTTAACGTATAGATACGTAGTTCATTTGAGAAATAAAATGCATATTCAAAGGCTTATATTATGATTTTTTTACCTGTCTTCAATGGATTTCAATTGGCTGTCACATTTATTTTTAAATACTTGAACTTCGGCTATGGTTGATGCTTGCAATAGAGAATCGAACGAGACGTCAAAACTGCTTACCAGCACCTACGAAATATGTGTTAGATACTTTGTTTTGGTAATGGTTTATCAACAGTGTTACGTTTAATTTCGTGTCGTTGGATTTCGATTTCGCCTCGAGGGCTTCCAAAACAGTGTCCCTAGCTTTCGTTAAAGGCTCCGAGTGACCGCTGATTATATTTATCAAAAGGCCGAGCACCGTGTCAATTACTTGTATGGTGCCCTTTACGCCACTTAACAATAACTTAACCTCCGCGATTGTTTTCGTTATATCCTGCAGTAAGCTTTCCGTTTCGTTTGACATTTCTTCGGCGATCGCAGTCAATTCGTCCGGGCTGAGGGATTCACCGGAGTCTTTCATGGTCGTGTCGAGCTCTTCTACGGTTTCAGCCGAGACCGATTGAATATATTCGGACGCTTTGTCGTGCAACAGTGACAATACGTTGTCGACGATTTCATCTGAAATATTCAATATTTAATCCAGCGTTCGTTATAGTGTATTCACTATATTATTTGTCGTTCCACCACGTCGACGATTTTACCGACTTTTTTCGATTGCGTTTTTAACAACTCTGAGCCCTCTGAAATTGTCTCGAAATGTATTTGTTTTTCCACTTGGCGCGTAAAGTTGTCAATCAGTTCGTTTGTGTCATTTAAAATACAGATCGACTTGGTTTGAATATTCGAAATGTTGTCCGATTTAATCTTTTCAGCGGCGGTTCTGAAAACACACGTTAATGCGTAGGTATACGCGCGCGTTATGTTTGTCGAACGATTGAAAACAAACCGATTACCACCCACCTGAACTTATCCTTGAAAATCACTATGATGTTCATTTGTATGCTCAGTTTGACGTCGTGCGCTCTGAGCAAGAAATCCCGGTGAAGATTTCCACTCTGTTGAACTACCATAAACCGCAGATCTTCGTACGTCCGGAAGTTCCCCAATTTGATCGTGTTGTAGTTCTGGCGAGAGACGAAACCAATTATCATTCAGCCTACACGTTAACAAGATGCGACGTAACGGAATTCGTGGATTTACCTTCAAATATTTTTCGAAAAGCCATTCGAACGATTCACTCGAAAGCTGTTTAATGTCAAACATGTGCTGCATGAAACACGACTTGATCAACGCGGTTCTTTCTTTTTCCAGTTCTCGAGTTACGTCTGCAAAGTTGTTGATGTTTTGATTGCGTTTGTTTATCAGATCGTCCACGTCAGCGATAGATTTTTTTAGCAAATCGAATTGCATCACATCGCCCTAAAGCGCGGAAACACACATGCGAAACAAAAAAAACCGTTTTCAGTATTTCCCCGCACGTCATGGATCCTATTACAGTAATATTATTTTTGCAATAACCGAGTTTATATTTTCGAGTGTGCTGGATAGTGAGTTGTCTATAACAATCAACAACTCGTCCAGCCCTTGAGAAGCGCTCTGTAATCGACGTCCGATTTCATCGTCAATCGATTTAAACATATTCTCCACGGTTTCGACATGCCGATCGACCCGTTCCTCGAGTCTCGCCGCTGCTACGCTAACGGTCTGACTGACGTCGTGGTTCGGCACTATACCGCGGATATATTAATTCGGTCATTAACAGTTGTGCCGTAATCGAAAAAAAAAATGTACATTTTTTTTGCGAAGTATAACATAAATTTTAAACGGCGCCATAGTGTTATTCGAATGACGCGTATACCATACCGATTCGCGTTCGTAGGCTTCGTACGATCGAAATCTCCTCGTCCCGGTCCGACTGGTTTTGCGGACATATTTTTTCAACTACTTCTGACTTCGTTAATTCTAACAGGAATTGTTGAAAATCGAACTGCAAAACATTTTACACGCCGATATTGTTGAAAAACAAAAAAAAAAAAATCTCCTGCACGAAAATATATAGCTTTATCCGTGTAGCACGAAAATATCATTTTTTTATTCGCAACCACTATCCCGGGTCAACACCCAATAGGGTTGTTATCATTGTGTAGTAGTAATGGACACTCACACTGCTCTCATAGTTTGTTATTTGTAAATTTAGCTTTTTGTAAATATTTAAAGTGTATTGGCCAAAAACAGATTAGATTAATTACCTATACCGATGAACAGTGCGCTATATACATTTATTCCATGGCCTTATAAAATATACATAAGTAATATGTAAGTTATTTTGCCGAAAACATGAAAGCGCGATTCTGACCAAGAATTGTCAACTATATTTAAACTCTATAAACGTTTTGTAAGGATAAAAATTATGAAATAAAAAAAAAATTAGTTTTAAGTAAGTACAAGTATTGGTAATTGGCGCCACGGTTCAATACATCGCTTTCACGTGTCCTCAGCAAGAATTAAACTTTACTTTATTTACCGTTGTGAAACGGTGTAACATGGTACCTACATGAAATATACAACAACGGTTATGATGGAGGGGCGTAAATTGGCCATACGCATAATAATCTGTTAATATTATAGGTATAGGAGAGTACGACGAATATTCGGAAGTGTTGTTAAAATACCTGGGAAAGTAAGCCCTCGGCAGTTATATTTATACATATGCCGGAAATAGAACTGCGGTAGTAAGGAATACGCGGTGATGAGTGAACACTGCAGTCCACGGGAAAACCCGGCAATCGCAGGGACCAGAAAAATATTACGCGTTCACCTGATTGTCAGAAGCAGAGTATGTGACCCAACTCGACACCGAAGACTGATTCGAGGACGAGTCATCTGCAGGTGAGGTCGAATTCGCCATCGTATCAAAGTTCTCGCAAACGGATTCGGATTTTAGGTAGGTTTTGGGTACGATTCGATAGCATAAAGCGAATTAAACTGTAAACGCATCGCCGTGGCGACTCTCACATTGTTTTTGGGAAATAAAATATTGTTTTTCCAGTCTATACGATTCGCTCGTTACGATGAAAAATGTCTATAAATATTAAACGTTATCATCGTATACCTATACAATCCCTGCGATCGGGTTATTATTATTATTACTCTATTTTAAAGGGTTCTCGCGGCGATAAGTCCGAATTTTCGCGATGATCAGTGGTGGCATTTACTCGTGTATTACATTGTATAGTGTGTCTGTGTGCGTGCGTTTGTGTGTGTGTGTATATATTTATATATATATATATATATATATATAATATATATATATATATATATACGAACGCGCCACTTATTAACGTTGACAGCCGTATATAAACGTAGTGAAGCCAACGGACGTTTATTTATCGGCGCCATTTGCGGCAACGCGCGAGAGGAGCCGAGATAAAAGTCGGACTTAACCGGCGGGGGTGAAAAAAATATAGCGAGCTTGTTTCTAAAGCACGGGCCATAAAAACGGACGTTTCGGCAAAATGTGCGCCGGCGTTTTGAAGGATATGATTTCACGTGATAGCACCTGGAAATTCGACCTCTACCGACATTAATTAGGTAAATGGGCGATATATATACAGGCGCTGCAGTGCCGGCGGTGTAATATTATAATAATGGTTGGAAATAAATAATGATAATAATGAAAGAAACAAAAAAAATAAATAAATACACAGGATTTACGCAGTGAACACGCGTTAAAGCAAGCTCGTTAAATATATTTATTTATTTTTTCTTATTTTAAATTTACCTCGGTTTGATGTTTTAAACCTCCGGCCGGCCGGTGCCGAGCTATTATAATAACCACCGCGGTATAAATTATAGTAAGGACAGTATAAGGTGTACAATATATAAACGGGCGCGTTTGAATTTCGTGTATAATATTATAAATAATTAATAATTTGTCCATGCATTGGCATATTTTGCGTGTTTACGTAAAAATATAATATGTTGTTGTTATTATTATTATTATTATTATTATCATCATGACATTTTCCACGTCATACTGTCCTAGTCTATGCGATACATATATTACAGTTGCAATAAAAATACGCGTTAAGACTGTTGCGTCGACGCGACACGATATACTTGATGATAATTAATAAATAACAAAGTCGCGTCGAGTGCTGCGAGCTTCACACCGGCTCGTTTGGCGTTTTAGATAGAAGCATAACTTATATATAAATATATAATAACATATTTTCACGTGCGACTAGGAAACGATCGGTGATCTCGTTCGTCGAGCCTTGTGAAATATAATAATATTCCGAACTAATTTACCGTCGGCGTAGAAGGACGCGGCACGCGAGGTGATCGATTCCGTCAAGGTTAACATGTGGAGTTTTATTTTTAGGGTTGTGCCACGCCTTGTACGTATTTGTTTTGATCTACTTGGAAAAAAAAGACGTCTGCGTAATCACATGTACTCGTATTCATGAGGATAAGAAAAAATTATAATATTTTTTATTCAATACGTGCTTATTCCCATGAATGATTGCCGGGTTGATCATACGCGTAGCATAATTATATGAGACGACAGGCGACTTGTAGGTAAATATATATATATTATTATGAGTAAAATAATTGTTCGTCTATAAATAACTGAATTTTTTTTATATAAGATACAGGGTAAATTGTATTATATAAATCACTCGTTTTATGGGTCGGAACAAGTTATTGTTTTTGTATAATCGGTCTTTGATTATACACGTCAAGCACTCGCGAAAAAATTGCGTTTAAATTTTTTTTTTGCTGAAGATTTTTCTAACCTATAAAAACATAGTGTTATATTTTTGAGCTTCATATTCTGAAGCAGATCGTTTGTTTTCAAGTAATCGAACATGAAAACTTATTAAGAAAAAAAAAACGATCCGTGAAACGGTAGTAAAAATTCAGACGGAACACCGACACTCTCCGGGGCTGCAATCACTTTGTCGACAATGATTCGCCTAAGACCCAGAGTACCACTTGAGCGATGATGTGTGCGAAAGCGTTGTACGCATTTTATTTTTTTTCTTCAAACGTCGGGAGAACGACGTCTCGTCCAGACCGCAGGGTCGAGTGCGAAAATAATATTGTCATTTCTCTCGTTGAAACAACCCTAAGGATTTTTCATCGGACGTCACGCCGCGGGCGAGTAAACGAAAGCGAAAATAGCCGGAGCGACCGGGACGGTACAACGTGAAACTCGTCCAGAGGATTTTTCGTGCGATCGGCGACAAATCGTCTCGCAGTGTTGGCGAAACGATGCGACGACCCGCGTACGACCCGCGACACCGCGGCTTGACCTGGATATCGCGCGCGTCACCGGCTGAAATCCGAAATCGTATACGGAGTTCTCGGAGTTTCTCCCCCGTCGCATTTTCCCCTCCGAGCGCATGTTTGGTGGCTACCACGGTACTACCCGCGCACAACTCATAACCGGTAGCTGCCGTCGCATTGCCCCGATTGCACCCTCGATTGGCAAGTCCGAAGCCGTGACTAGGTCTTGAATGAGAAGTCCTCGGTGTGCGCACACGCTGGAACGACGTTTATGATGTTACGTCGTAGTTTTATCATATTCGTCGAAAACCGTCGTTGCCGAGCAGATCGCATCGTTTTCCAGTCCGATCGAGTTCTGTGAGTTTATCGGCGAAAATAGCGGAAGACGACATTGTACAAGACGAGAGATTGTTTGATTAAGCTAAGTTTGGTTGAAAACAAGGGTTGACTTAAGCTTAAGCGGGTTTTGTTTTCAGAAAATTTGATTTGTTTCGGGCTGTGGAAATAAATTTGAAAATTAAAAACACTTATAAAACTAGCTTGTATGCTTAATATGTTTAAACAAAATATCCAACATCTGTTTGTATGGTTCCGTTAGGTTTTATTTATTTCCTTTCAACAGCAGTAGACATCAGCCGTATCCATGTAGGTACTTTTGTTCTTAAACCAGTCATAATTAAGTGCATTTGTTTTTGTCCCACTTATTGGGGAAAATATGAAATTAAATTTCACAATATTCAATTTCTGTATAAAATTATTTTTTAGTTTTTAATTTGAATTGAAAAGTAACTCGTTATTTATCAAATGAGTACACTTACGAAATCAAATCGAGTCGAAATGAAACAAATAAAAGGTAAAATCGTTATGTCGAAATGTTATGATTAACTCAATTTTAATGTATACATCGGTTATAATATCCAAGAACAGAAAATAACCACTCCCGCGTTAATGCAAACTGACAAAGACTTCGATATAATAAAATCTTATTCGAAATCGGATTCGTGCCACATCATCGGCGAATTATATTAAAATATTAATCTAACGCTGACGCTATTGTTACAGACCACTTACTTTTTGTAGATAAAACCGAAACACACTTGCACGAATATATTATTTTTACGAGCGAAAAGTTATTCTGAACAAGTTCGTATTTGAATACTCGACAAAAAAACGTTTTTCCGAACAATATATATATTCGTAGGACGTAACTTTTCGCTTAAAACTGGTCTAATGAGATTTTACTTGATGCAGTACACGTGTAGTGCACACACAGGAATGATGTCCTTCGTCTTCTCCGTGTGGCCATTAGTTATTAGAAACAAATAAAAAAAATCCGATTTAACCGGATGGAGGAATGATAAATTAATAATATGGTGTTTAAGATATTCTGAAAAAAACATTGGAATACCTGCGGCAAACCTTGTGTTTTATTCAGAATACGGAAAACGAGTAGCTTTTAATGTTTACTTTTGCAGGACATTATCAGCTCTATAAATCGAAACTATATGTATATTACATTCTATAGACTCTATGGAGAAATACGCGGCGGTCGAGAGTAATAAAAGTAATTGTTTACGGTAAAAGGACGTGAAAGAAACTGATTTTCGTCATAACTCGTCGTGTCGTCACGACGCGCGTAGAGTACTGGAAAATGTTATTCACCCGAACAGAAGTCCGCTTTTGATCCGGACGAAAATTACACACGCCATTGTATATGGTACACCTCGGACGTAGTACTACACCGGTGTAACGGGCTCTCGCGTTGCGAAAACGATATACTTTTGCATTTTTCCATAGGAGAGGAAAAACCTGCATTTCGCGTTCGTGTTTCGTGCTTCGTCCGCCGTTGAACAACGGCGAGCAGCCGTCACCGTATGCACCTATAGAGTTTTTGAGGCCGTAAGACTGGGTGGGCCCGTGCCACGTGTCAGCGCGAATCGCGTCCGTCCAGCGCACAGATTGTATCGCGGTGTAAATATTACTGTTATTGGTACTATGTTGTGTACACACGCCGCGTCGGAAAACCTGGCGATCACGTTTCGGACGAATTGAAATCGGCTCCGTCTTTTGCGCTCGTCCATCCGAGTCGTGACCGTCTGTAATTCGACGACCGTACGCCGCCGAATCGATATTGTAATGCGTGTGGGCGCGTGCATGCGTGAGTGTGTCGAGATGCCGCCGCGCGCCGTGCGCGTGATAAAGTTAATTGAGTAGTGTGCAAGAATACGGTGTTCGAGACGAACGAGAGAAAAAATTTCCGTTCAAATATTTCAATACCGGTCTGGCGATCGACCGGATTGCAGCGAAAAACTGACGGCTTCAGCCGACGACGCTGTAAACCACATTTTTCAAATAAAAAATATTGATTTCGGGCAACGCAATCATAATATAATATAAGTAAAAATAAACGGTCAATAAATTATTTGCTATACATTCTCCGACGTCAATATCCACGTAAAAAAAGATCTTGATTAAATTATATACCAGTTCTGCTGAATTTTAATTGAATCAAAGAATGTGTTTTGGGTCTATACATAATGGTACACGAATATTTGCATCCTATAATTACATAATATTATGTAACGCAAAGGTCGAATTTCGTGTTGTTTTTTTTTTTTCAAGAATAAACACAATATTATTGTAACTATTGTATATTATTTTTATTTTTTGTTTGTAACAAATTTTCAAAATACATTTCTTATTCGGATGAAATCGACTAGTTTCAACTAATTCGATGACAAAATACCTGCATGACTGTAACACCATAATTTGTAACACTTTGTGTTTATGATATACCATACGCCTGTACTACACGTAAAATTTACATGGTCGTTATTTCTGTAATCACGGCATTAGAAAGTTTCTAAAATGGTGTATTTAAGCAATTAATACCATAATTGGTCGTGGGTAAAACTCATTAGATTAAATGTAGATCAAATCTACGCGCGTTAAAATGTTTATTAATGCGTGTTTACGCTCAAATTGAAAAATATATTATATTGCATGTGATATTTCTGGTTTTTTTTCACTTTTATAGTCAATTAATATGTGCATGAGATCGAGAAAATAATATATTCGCGCGTTAGGTACACGATTGAGAGCACCATATGCAACCGTAAGTATCAGGCAAAAGCTATAAAGTCCAAACAGTTTAGATTTTTATACGTTTACGGTCCGATATTTCGCGATGAAATACATAATAATAATATACGTTGCGTACCCATACGGTAAGATTCTTGTCGTCTAGGCGTTTTATCACTCGAACCGCACTGCACGCGCGGAGCAAGAACATAATATAATATTGAATTAGAATAGACGTCTACGAACATTTGCAATTTTTCTAATCCCCTTCTTCGATTCGCCGTGAGATCCGACTGTACGAGTGATTGTCTGATATTTCGTTATTCGTTCATTATACAACACACGTAACCGTGGACCGACCGAATAAGTTGTCGTTTACTACTCTTCTTCCGGACAATAATAATATACCGATACCCACCGGTATTTGCATTTCCGTACGGACGCGGTGTTACTCCGTCGCACGACATTTGATTGCGTAATATTTCTAGAAATAATCCAGAACGAATGGCGCGCGGACAGGTGAAACGATGAGAAAAATAGCCGGCACAGAGGACGGTTGTGCTCGCAAGAGAAGCATAAAAATTGTTTCGGCCGCCGCGCCGTTGCGGTTACGAAATGATTAAAAACGATTAATACACGTTTCAATTGTATTTGATTTCAATCGGCCGTGTACCGTTTATTGTAATAGCCGTCCGCGTACGCGCCGGTATGCGTATATAATAAGTGCAAACACAATTATGGCGAAAACCCGACGATAATCTAATGATCGTCGGATTCGAGTCTCGGCCGACCGAGTAATAATACGACATTATATAATTGATTTTAATCGAAATGTCATGTACACATTCCGTTTGGTTTAGGTCGTTAAACAAACCGACCACGATATGCAATTTGAAATGAATATAAGGGCTATAAATTATGAATAAAAATAATAACGTTTATCGGACTCGGTTGGAAGTTCGTACGAAAAAAAAAACACGTAATAAGCAAAACGGGCGTTGGTAAATAATAGACATTTCGACATCTCAGGTGTGGATCGGGATAAAGTTAAAAATAGTATCTTTGGAACGCGTCACGCGCATTTAGAAGTAATTATATCGAGCTTTCTATTGTTTGCTGTAAGATGTATATAATCTACATAATTGCTACCACAATGCGTACACGGTTATGCATGCCGAGGCCGACTGCGTTGATTGACGCGGTGCACCAGAAATCGTCCGTCGGCGGATTTCGAACGATCTAGATCGGCCCATTGACTCGGACGTGATCCCGGAGGCGTCGCAAAAACGATCGGGGCGCATTGGAACAGCTGACGGGCGCGCCGCGGCGGCGGAGAGATAAAAATAGAACGCGAAGAAAAAACATTGAATAGGTAATAATTCCGTGCCCGCACACGCCTTTATCGAAATAATTACTACCGTCGTGAAGGAGTCGTACGCGCCTGAGCCGGTGACCCGAGGGACGTTTTATCGCCGCCCTCAAAGTACGTTTTAAATCATGATTTTCTACCTCGCCGTACTACGGTTTTCGATATGGACAAGACGCCGAGAGTTTTTCACGAAAATCTTAACGCGGCCCTCGTCGTCGACCCACGGCGATATTATGATGAAATTACATATGTCGGCGCCTCGTCCGTCACCGCTTACCGCGGTGGTCACGGTAAGGACTCGCGACGTGTCTGTCGCTGTGCGAATCGCGCGACGTACACGAGCGCGGGCGACCGCGAACGACCTACGCGGAGGTGAAGGACGACGGCGGATTTCGGCGGACCGCGACGACCAGAAGATTCGGTTTCGACGTGAAGTGAAAAAAAAAAAAGTGAAGTCTTAAGAACTACTATAATACTTTGCGATATCAATAACATCGACGGCCATGGTTGCGCAATCGCATAACGTCGCGTGGTACGCTTGTGTGCCGGTGTGACTGTGCGTGTGCGTGTGAGTACGAGAGTTTGCGAGTGTGTGGACCTCGGCACAGAACCAGGTCTAGAAAGTAGGTCTGATGTCGTCCTGTACCCCGCGCGTCGCACCGCTGCTGGTCGACAACAAGTGCGCGCGCGATAACTATCCTGGACGGAGTGGTCGACCGGGGCGGGGTAGGGGCGATGGGCGGGCGCGAGGGCCGCGGCGGCGTCCACTTCCTTTTTTGGACGGCAGACACTACAAAACCGGCGGGTCCGAGCGATCAACGGTCAGTCGTGAGGCATTAGCGGTCAGCGAGAAGACCAGAGCCAAGTACGATTTAGTCCTGTTTGCACGTCCACCACACTCGCCATGAAGGGTCTGCTGTACGCGGTGTGCGCACTCGGTGTGTGCGCGTGCGCGCTCGCCACCGCCGGTGACGCGAAGAAGGACGACAAGGCCGAGAGCAAGGCGCAGGGCAAGAGGAGCCTGTTCGAGCTGGGCTACGGCGGCTACCAGTCCGCCGCCGGCTACGGTTACGGCTCCGACTTCGGCGGCGTCCACGACTACGCGCACGGTCAGCTGCTGTCCAAGACCATCGTCAAGGAGGTGGGACACCCGTACCCCGTGCCCGTCGAGAAGCACGTGCCGTACCCCGTCAAGGTGGCGGTGCCCGTGGACAGGCCGTACCCGGTGCACGTGCCCCGGCCGTACCCGGTGCACGTCGAGAAGCCCGTGCCGTACGCGGTCAAGGTAGCCGTGCCGCAGCCGTACGCGGTGTACAAGGAGGTGCCGTACCCGGTCAACGTGCCCGTCGACCGCCCGTACCCCGTCCACGTGCCCAAGCCGTACCCGGTTTACGTGGACAAGCCCGTGCCGTACGCGGTCGAGAAGCGGGTGCCGTACCCCGTCAGCGTGCCCGTCGACCGCCCGTACCCCGTCCACGTGCCCGTCGAGAAGCGCGTCCCGTACCCGGTGGAGAAGCCGGTGCCGTACGCCGTCCACGTGCCCGTCGACCGCCCGTACCCGGTGACCGTCGAGAAGCACGTGCCGTACCCGGTCGACAAGCCGGTGCCGTACACGGTCGAGAAGCACGTGCCGTACCCGGTCAAAGTGCCCGTCAAGGTCGAGGTGCCGGTGCCCTACGAGGTGCACAGCGGCCATCACGACGACGACTACGACCACGGCGTCAGCTCGTACTCCAGCAGCAGCTCGTACAGCACGTCCCACGGTAACTCGTACGGACCATCGCACAGTACCTCGTACTAACCGGCCGCGCTCCGTATACCAGTCCAGTTACCGCAACACGTCACATAACGTACCCGTCGCCGTCCGCGACGCAAACGAACAATATCAAAACGTAGGTTTATCATAGTTTTAGGTAAAGTTGAATTGAAAATAAAACAAAAACAATAAGTAGAAATATAATATAAAATGTACATTGTTAAAATGTTAAATTTCGCCATTATTATCATTTAGATCTCTACATGTACAAAGTTGCGTATCAACTTTTCGGGTCGTTGCAATACAATATAATCATAATTCGACTGCAATAATATGTATATTTTCATGCCTCTTACGTGCATTTACTTGTATATGACACTATTATATATTATATATAACAAAAACGTTGTGAAATATTTTAAATAAATTTGTTTTTATGTATCTACTCCAAGTGTATTATGATTTCATTCCGCTATACCTGTGTTTGTAATGTCATAAGAGTATGTTGTGTGTGTCTATATGGCAAAATCGGTTTTTCGTCGTAATCAATCGATGATCACAATTTTTTTCAGCACGTCGACGTCTCTTAGAAATCAATCAAATGCAATAAAAAATCAATAAGCTTCATGAATATGGTAATTTTCCGATGCGAGAATCAATAATGAACGATTAAGCTCTTCTAGGGGTTCAAATTATGCTAAACTAAATGGTTGGACAGAACGCGGTTAATATATTCTTGTTGGTAAATACATTATTGCGTTGTATTAATTATTTTCAATAATTTCTTTCGGTTCGAATAAGTTTCACGAGAAGCAATTTCACGTCCGGCGAAAAAAAATGAAGCGAAAACGTTACTAATGCACAAAATATTCCAAGTACCCTCGGTAAACACATAATACATATATAATATATTTAAAAACACATATAGACCGGGAATTATTAATAATATCAAACGTTTCCATTAAAGTTTCTCAAGTAGACGTCGGCATCGGTAGATTTGCATAAGGATTAGTAGTCAAATCCGTTGTAAAATACTTTGTGTACCGCAGGATGCCGCAGCAAACTTTCCGCGAAACTTTTGTTACGTAAACCGAATGTTGTTCCAGTAACGTTTTTGAAAACTTTGCGAGAGTGTTACACGATAAATTTCTAATGAACCGAATAAACCCTAGTGCACTCTGAATACATCAAATCACTTCAAACACCGTGGTTGTTCGAGTGTTTCGCGTTTAGCGCAGCTGCACACAGGTGTGTGTGTGTGTGTGTGTATACGGTGCCGATTTAAATATCGCTCTCCTTACGGCGGGTAAAAACGGTCCTCGTCGACAATGTTTACGTACCCGCGCCTTATGCATTTTTATACGTATCAGCAGGTGCGACGCGAATTCTACGACCGCGACGAAAAGCGCAATAAACGACGATTTGGTATCCGCGCCGGCCGGATACCTAAAACGTTATTATATCGACTGTTTCGTTCGTTCGCCGGATCGCGGTATCGTTACTATTTCGATCGGAGAAACGCGCGAGCTCACGGCCTAAATTACGCGCATTTGATGCATACGTAATAACATGATTATATTGTGTACACAACCATAATATTACACGGTACTAGACCCCAACAACAACAACAATATAGCACTTAATTTCCGAAGGTCCTTTAATCGCGTCCAGAGCGGGTTTTTTCTTTTTCCACAAGACAAACAAACACAATATTAGTTCGACGGAGAAGGAATCGTTAATTTTTAGTATAATGGTTTTATTTTCAATAACGAGCGATAGTAATAATAATAATAATAATAATAATAAAAATAATTATGATTTAACGCGCTTTATGAATTCAACTCGCCCGTCGTCGAACGGCCGTGTAGCTTTTATTTTTCGAGTGCACAAACCGTCGGCTAAATCACGCGATTCTAATCTCGAACGTCATTATACGCGGCCGGTATTTATATTCCTTGTTATTATAATGTACATCGAACTCGTGTCGATGGGGAAAAAATCGGAGAAAAAAAAATAAAATAAAACATCGTAGGACCGCCGAATAATTCGTCGGGTTTTCAGTGATTGCCGACCTTGTCCTACATGGTACAGCGTTTGCGGTCAACCGCGGTAACAATTGACACGGTAATACGTCATCGAACGGTACGCGTTGTTATTACGTGTTGGTTGTCCGCGAAGGAGAATAACGCGAAAACCGAGTGAAAAATATTCGTGAATATCGTTGTTTTCGTTTCGCACGGGTATTGCGATACATTATAGAATACGCAATAGACAAACACACACACACACACACACACACACACGTACATACACGCGTATATATTATACGTAAGTACAGGCGCACGCGGTCGCCGTCCAATCGATTGTTAACCCAACCCTTTCGACAGACATCGACTTTTAACGATATCGCCGCGACGTCGTGTCGTATTTTTTAAACGCTGCGAAAGCACGGCACACACTTCACAGCCGTCGATCACGAAGTAGGTACTATTTACCCACTCGGAGTGTATGACACGTATTGTATTTTTCACGTTACGGTATGACCGCCACGACGGGGACGTTCAAATCGTACTCGTTTTGAGATTAAACTAGTTTTCCCCGTAGGAAAATTGACAATGCAGAAAGTAAGAATTAAAAATTCACAAACGCCCGACGGTGTTGTTTTTAGATAATTACCGATTTTGGTGTCTAGGTTACAGACAATTTGAAATTTAAAATTAAACATATACCTAATGAATATCAATCGATCACTATAATACTTGTATATCAAAATATTATGCTCCCGATTGCTTTCGTTTTATTGTCTTTTAGTCTGTTAAAAGCGGTGTTCGATCAAGTTAGATAAACTTATTACGCGTTCATTTTAAAATATGTGACATGAAGATGGCCAATATTGTTACCTCTAAGATTTTAACGACACTGTTGATCGTTTGTGAACATTCAATTCATTAATTATTTACTATTTCTATAAATATGTAGCGAGCATCATATCAATTTTAATTTAATTTTTCTCATTTCTAACGCTCTACAGTAAAAAATAAAAAATAAACTATAAATTACACCTTAAAACCTACTCATACCATCAGCATATAACACCCTAGCCGACTAGACATGTTCCTGTATCACGTCACTACGTCAGCTACCAGTAATTCCTCAACTGATTTATATATATTATAGCTGACTGCACTTGAAACTACATTATTAGCCGAATGCGAATTATGTAATTTTTTATGCGATACTCTCGTTTGAGTACGGTTTTTATTTGGATCAGTTCAATTTAATGAATATGGCGCCAGTACCTTTTCCTCAATGGAATTGTATAGATGAAAACAAATAAATGCATGAAATATCAATCATTCTGTCGATGAAATAGTGTTTTTAGTACGAGGTATGATCGCCAAATAAGTCATGAAGGTAAACATTTTTTTTCCATCCTCCGTGATCAGTTGGCTACTTGTTTACTTTTAATTATAATTTTAACCATACCATACGATCGAGTAAAATATACTATTAATTATTGTTTTTTTTTTTTTGACTAATCAGTCGGAAAGGTTAATCCCCCCGCAATATAAAACACTGCATCTATACCTACCGGTTAGCGTTCTAACGTGGTGCGTACAATAAAATATATGGTATGGAACTATTAAAAACCGATTTCAATTCGCATTATTTTTACATTCAACCGACCAAGTTCTCGTGTCCTTTAAAGTTTTTTTTAATATATACGATCGTCGTGAATAACGTAAATTATAACGAACGATTGCAATACGTCTAATATATTATTACTACTGTAACTTGTTTACGTCGGTTGGCCAACGTGGCCTTTTGACGTCTAAGAAGCATAACTCCAACATGGGTATTGCGCCCCGTCGTAATATACAATATCTGCGGAGAAGGGCTCTGCAACCAGGTTTTAATATAATAACAGTGAACGCGCAGCGGAAGTTGACGTCGCGTCAAAAAGTTGTCGCACCCCTCCGTATATAAGTTCAGAATTGCCCTTATTCTTTTTACGAGAGTAGTGTAGTATTTCCTCCCGCCGCGTTATTTATTTATTACGGTATTTTTTTTTTATTTTTTTTCCACTGCACTTTCTTGATTCGTCTTTTGTATTATTATTATTATTATTATTCTCATATCTTCGTGCTCTCTGCTGCTGTACATCGAGTCGTTAAGCCGATTATACATTTTCGGTTCGCTCGTCGTTTGTAATGGACGCGCGACGGCAATGAGAACGAAAATCGAATTCGCCATGTGTGCAGTACGTTATTTTGGGGTGAGAGCAGACCGACGGCGGGCGCCGCACTGCAGCTCGCATGCAACGGCGCACACTGGACGTGCCGAAAACTGAGAGCACGATATAAAACGTTTTCTCGTAGGCGACGCGATTGTGACGTTTGAGTTTTATTTTTAGTTTTTCGAATTCTCCCCCCGGCCCCGACAACGGGTGAAATATTAAACAAAGTTATGAGCTATATATGCGCTCGATATGTTAGTCTATTGTCGGCGAACGTGTACTTTCCGTCTCGTCGAAATAGCGAGCACATATTGTGTCCGATAAAGTGTCCGTATGCACCGGTACGGGTCGAACTACGCGTATTGTATTTTTCGCCAGTGATTGTAGAGCTGTTTCCGAGTTCCAAGGTGCGTGTAATGACATCAAGAACCGTTGCAGTCAACACGTATCGTGAAACGATGTTTTCTACTCCGATTTTCGAGTATCGAGTTTTTCACGGTAAAAGTGTACGAGTTCCGCGGGAAATCGTTTACGTGCCAATAGTCGACGTATGCTACGGGTTCGCGACGACAACATACAGACGCGTATAGTTGGACGAGATAATAACTGAAATTTGCGGAATCAATGACACGCAGAGGCATAACGTTATGTCTATAATGTGTTATGTTTCAGACGGAAACGGAGAAAACCGTAATGGCCCTACAATTATAATATACGTCTACCACGTCGTCGTGCTGCGAGATTGTGGAACCGAGTGACCGATACACTTGGAACAACTTCCGACATTGCGCATTATAGATTGTTATTAGTCGGTACAGTGTACATGTGCTCTAGGACAGCGACTTTCAAACGCTTTAAAACGTTTTATTATTATTATTATTATTATTATCAGTTACTATACAGAAACTTTTCCCGCAGATTTATGGTGATATTGTAACGACACACTTGATATTCCTACCAGCCGTTTCCTCCGCTCAAGGATTTAGTTATTTATCATAATAAAACTAAAAACTAATAGCAATTATCATATTAGAATCGATTAATATTTACATATTTCGGTCTTCATTTACGAAAACTGGAATTTGAACCGTCGACATTTTCAAGAAGCCATATGAAATGGCTATATTCGAATTTTACAAAAATTATTGAATCAAAATTTAACTTTTTAACTTCCTTAATATATATACACTTAAATTTAACAAACTATTGTCAACAAAATTGCCTTTGCCAGGGATTCCCGTAAAAAAGAACAGAATTTTATTATCTCTATTAACACGGAATATATCGCTTTGTATAAATCCCGGTGGGACACCCTGAATACAAAATGTTCTAAACGTTTGAACAACATTTTGTTTGCATGGAAAAATTAAGAAAACATTAAAATCAAAATACCTAAGGAAATTACAGTAAGACAAACACGAATGTCCAAAAGGCGAAAGCAAACATTGAAATACCTATTTCAGTGTTTCGAAATAATTAATGTTACAAATTTTGAGTAACGCCTAATTGTGTTTTAATTATATACCTACGTGGCTTTCGTTTCATTTTTAAACATCATAAAGATTATTGTAACATTAGAAAAAATCAATTTAGTACGAATTTAAAAAAAAACCTACACGAACAATTTTATATACACATCGACATGCTCCATTAGCTAATAATTTTTTTTTCTTTACCAAAGCGTCGCCTATCCGGTATATAGGTATATAAATGTGTATGTTAATCTTGTCGGACGGTGTACACAATAGTGCCTCGTGCAGAACGTTGGAAATAATATAATCGCACAATGTGAATCTCGTGTTTGCAAATTTTCATTTGCACAGTTCCGCGATCAATCGCAAAGCACAACCCAATTACAGGGATTTCAGCAATATAATTATGTTTGGCACGTGTCATGCGCCGCGATGCGAAAAAGTATTAATTTTCAACTAATATATTAGCGTGTTATGTCAAAATAATTTTCGTGGCATCGCTTTGGACGCAGCACTAATAAAGGTATACCGGGTTCAACAATGAATAAGACTGCAGCTGTAAGTGTGTACGTGAAAACTTAACCTCCATTTTTCAATGTCCTGTGTGATCGCGGGGATTACAATTCGTTATTATCCGGAGCAAATTTGAAATTTACATTTCAGCTATACCGTCTGAGAGGGGCGAAAAACTACCAAACGAGGGAGATAACCCTCTTCCGGGCATGCCTTCACTATAGAGTCTATAGTATAGACGAAAAGGGAATCGAGCAAAAGATGAAATATTTTTTTATTTTTCTTATGTCGGTCTGCGTATATAGGTATACCCGCAATAGTTCGGGGTCGGTCTCTTTTTATATTATCCATCTGTGTAACGTTAAGCTACCATCGTTTTCTCTTTTGATCATCACTAAATCATTTTTATTTTTTTTAATCATTTACCATACCTACTATCCGGTTTTTATGCAACTAGTGCGACCGTGGAAATTTATATCAAACTGACAAGGTAAAAATATTATATTTATGTAGATCCACGCCGAATCCGAAGGGGCTGGAGTTCTTAATTCAAATTTTACGAGACCGTATAGAATAATGCGTCTACTAGGTTCGGTCATAATATTACATTGTAAATGTAAATGTCGAGGACTGAAACGCATAATATTACAACCGTATTTTCGTATTATTCGTTTTACTATTGATGATGATTAAATAACAATAACGAATCGTTAAGGCGCACGTCCTCGAGCGCTTGACAGTCAAGCGCACTGCTCGATTTTAAGGTTAATCACCACGTTTATGATATTATAATTTTAAGTTTGAGGTAATAGCGTTATTTTTTTTATTCGCTTGCGCCACACGCAATAAATATTTGTACGTGACTTAACGAGTACGTCACGCGCTTGACGGTATCGTATAAGGAATGGATGTAAAACGAAACGGCTAGTAAAAGTGGTGCAAAACGTACGTTACGATGATCGGTCGAGATGCTCTAGTTAATAATACATAATAATATATATACGAGTATATATATGTGTGTGTATCGTATAAAGTTATAAAAAGAGTAAAAGAGTCTTCAAACTCTTCGTTTCTCGGATTCTAGGCCAACTGCAGTGTGCGGGGACAAAACGTGTAACTACAAAGTCATATAATACGCGTGCGTGATATTTTATAACACCAAACAAGGTCTCCGAGGTAAAAAACGAAAACTCTCAAGCTCATATAGCATAATACTACCGCGTGTAATACGACCCGGCACAATATTGGTGTCACATGAAAAAATGCACCCGCAAAGACGAGGTGGGACGACGAAAAACAACTTCATATCGTAACGTCGGATTATTCAGATCTAACCATCTAAGGTCTAACAATAATAGCATAGGAAAAGCGGTTAGCCCGCGGGTTAAACATTTCGCCTCGGTGACGATTATCGGCCGTCAATGTAACACCGAATCACCGGCCATTGCGTAACGTCTCTTGAAGGTACAAAACTATCGTGGATTGCGACTCATGCATCGACAACCTATTTTATGCACTTATTTACGAACTGACCGAGCGCATAGTCTAAACACGAAGCTCGTACCTACCTACATAGGCGATACGCGCATGAAACGACTGCTCTGGATGCCCACGGGCCGAAATCGAGCCGTTCTGTTTTGCGTTTTTCGTGTTTAATTTCGTACGCGGTTTTTTATTTCGTTTGAAAAAAAAAAAAAAACGATCAACCACCATTATTGAGTATCACATCGCTTTGGATACGTTTTTTTTTCACTATTTCGATGATAATATGATACATGACGTTATCGATTACGAATTATCTTAGCCCGTGTTAGGTGTGTCATGTGTTTTGATTCGAACGGTTGCACGTGTTTGTAAGAAAAACAACTTTATCGCGTTTCAGTCCCGTTCGCGATTTACATTTTCACGATGTGTCATTCACGGTAAAGTGACTGCAGACGCGTCAATCTGGCGAATTTCACGGGAGTTTGCCGGTCACTATTGTACGGTTGTACTCACCGCGACGAATAGCTGGCGGGACCCCCGAATAGATTTTTCCGCAAACGATATTTCGCCGCGAATGTTGCTGACGGCGATGGGGTGTTTTTTTCCAACTCCGTTCCCGGCTCCCACCTTCCCCCGGCAGACTACAGACGGCTCTCGCGGCGGTCTCGCACACTGACGGTCAGCGACGTAATGCAATAACGCACGACCAGAACAACGCATTATACATGTATACACGTATGACGTGCGAATGTATTATTATATTAATGAGCAACGGTCGTCTTCGCACACGGATCGGCGGCGGCGAGGGGCTGTTTCGTGAATTATTCATGTACCGGCGCGAGAGATTTCCCCCGAAAAACTCACCCTCGACTCGCTCTTTTCGAGTGGTCGGCACCCCGTCATTCGTCCACTCGTCACGTGTGGTGTTATCAAACAGGTATTAGTCATGCGTCCGATTGGATTTGACCTCGTGCGGTAATGACGACAGCGACATAAGAAAAGGGACTGGACCCCCCGAGTGCGCGGTCGGAATTCGAAATCCTACGCGAACGGCCCAGGGATGGTGCGCGGAAAAATGGAAAACGGATGGCGGGAAAATCGAATGACTGCTGCGACGAGAGGTCGAACCCGTCGTCAAAGAGAAGTTGTACGGCGGGAGGACGTCAATCAGCGGGTGATTTATTTTAACAGAAAAGCGAATTACGATGACCCCGGTGATAATCCCGCAGGACAACGCGGTGGCTTTGGAATTTATTTTCCCTACTTCTAGTATTATTATTATTATTATTATTACGATCAAAGCCGCCAGCGGTAGACCCGTCTAGGTTCGGACCCGATTATAGGTACAGAGTTGCGGTATACTTTCGCGTCCGAATCCGAGATCGTTTGCGAAGTAACTTTTTTTTAACACGATTTATACTTTTCGCAGGAAACGTCCAGTAGCCTTGAATGGTGTGCGTATTTAAAACATATTACATAAAATTATATATCACGGCCGTGGAGCCTTAAGGACGTTATCCGTTCTCTCTCGACCATCGCGATCCCGACTCCGGTGGGCATTGTGGTGCGCGAGGGTTTTTCTCCGATCGCCCGCGATTATCGTCGCCAAACGGGCTCGTGCGATATCTCTATGTTTATGCCGTAAATGCAATGTTAGGCCCGTGAGCTCCGCAACAGGTGCAGCAAACTTGGACTCGAACGTACGTGAACACGACTAATAAACGGTATTGCATGGCACACACGATCTCGTACACCGATAACAATTTTTGCTCTCGTCGTCCAGCTGCAGCGCTACATGGTGTTGCGACACGACTTTATGATAGGTCTATACTAACGGCGCAATGATCGAACCTAATACGTAATATTATATTGCAATAAAAAACAGTCCATTTCAAAACCGAGCAGAGATTTTTTTATTAACTTTTCGGGATTCATAATTGTTATCGCAAACGTCGCGTACCGTATAGTATCTAAGGTTTTTTTTTTGTGCCGCCGCAGACGAGATCCTGTAGGCTACTGCTCGAGATCTGACATAACGTGATTCGATCCAAAAAGATCGAGCTTAACGTGCTGTGTAATAGAGAATATTTGTCCATAACGCAAAATAGATCACTAAGTTGGGTTTTAAACACATTACGGGAGGGCCAAATGAGCTTTCGTAGTACCTACTGTACTGCCGACGGACGTACAATAATTTATAATAATAATAATTATAACAATTATATTAATAATAATATTATGCCGTGCGAAAAAAAATAAACTATTTCTCGTTTCTAATGGCGCACGCGGCCGCTCGTAGTTTTGTCATTTTATCTGTGCACACATGGCGAACTCAACACACGTAATGACAGCGATAATAGTAGGACGAGCGAGTGCAGTCAAAGTGTTAGAGCGGCGCGCGCGTGCATCGACCTACGCGGCAGCTGCAGCAGTTAACGGGGTTCACGGTGCATCGGGTCGTGTAAAACAATCGGTGATTGCTGATGAACCACGGAGTCGCACTTGGGCATTTCATGTTTCCAAAAAGTGTATACGGAATTTATAGCACGTTATCTTCGCTATCATGATGTTGATTTCATCAATTTTTGAACGCGTGCCGGTTCCCGAGTATAAAAGAGCGCAGATTATCTGATGGAGTAATAATTAAAAGATCGTCACCTAGGAACCATTGTGGCCGATCAAAATCACGGTTTTTCGTTGCTCCCGAAGGGTACGCCGAGATCGACGGTTCGTGGGTGATACGAGACGTTTTGACAAGTATAAAAAACATAGAGCGCGTTCTCGTGGCACGTGTTGGTCAAAGCGAGTATTTAAAATAATGATGGAAAAAAAATAAGACACCGTGGCGCGCTGTGTGGTGTAAGCCCCGCGGGACTTTAGCGGACCGAACGAAAACGAAAATCGAAAAACGCGGCGCGGTAATGTGTAACGCGAGGATAACGCGGTTACGATAAAAATACGTGTACGGGCGACCTTGGCGCGAGCGTACGTTGTGCGCAAACAATATTATGCCGTCGCTCCGATAATAATAATAATGTCGATTGGTCGTCGCGGCGATGTCACGACGGGGAAAACGAAAACAAAAGTCGTTTCGCGCGTGACACTGAACCGAGCGCGGCCGGTGAAAAGTAGGTCTCAGCGCGAAGAATCTCGCCGGGCGTGGCGGGGCGGAGGGGACCTGGAACCCGGTTCGCGCGCCATCGAGTGGTGGCGGCGGCGGCGGCGGCGGTCCACTACAAAACCGCGAGCCGACGACCACCGGACACCATTAACGTCTGGTCTGCTGTCCAGAGTTGCCGCGACCACCGACCACCGACCACCTCAGCCGCCGTCATGAAGTCCGCACTGTTCTCCGTGTGCGCGTTAGCGTTGTGCACGTACTGCCTGGCCGCCGCGGCCGAACCCAAGAAGGCGGCCGACGACAAGACCCAGGGCAAGAGGAGCCTGTTCGACACCGGTTACGGTTACGGCGACGTGTCCGGCTACGGTTACGCGTCCTCCGGCTACGGTTACGCGTCCCCCGGCTACGGTTACGCGTCCCCCAGCTACGGTTACGCGTCCTCCGACTACAGTTACGGCGCCGGACACCTGGTGTCCGCGCCCGCGTACCGCCACGTGCCCGTCAAGACCATCACCAAGAGCGTGGGCCTCCCGTACCCCGTCGAGGTGGCCAAGCCGTACCCGTACCCCGTCAAGGTGGCCGTGCCCGTCGACCGGCCGTACGCCGTGGACGTGCCGCAACCGTACCCGGTGCACGTCGAGAAACCGTACCCCGTGTCCGTGCCCGTGGCCCAGCCGTACCCGGTGGTCAAGGAGGTGCCCGTGCCGTACAAGGTGCACGTCGACCGCCCGTACCCGGTGCACGTAGACAAACCGTACCCCGTGTACGTGGAGAAGCAAGTGCCGTACCCGGTCGAGAAGCATGTGCCCGTGCCCGTCAGCGTGCCCGTCGACCGCCCGTACCCCGTCCACGTGCCCGTCGAGAAGATCGTCCCGTACCCGGTCGAGAAGGCCGTCCACTACCCCGTCAAGGTGCCCGTCGACCGCCCGTACCCCGTGCCGGTCGAGAAGCAAGTCTTGTACCCGGTCGAGAGGGCCGTGCCGTACCCCGTCGAGAGACAAGTGCCGTACCCCGTCAAAGTGCCGTACAAGGTGGCCGTCGCCGTCCCGTACCCGGTCAAGGCGTACCAGCCCGACCACTACGAACACAACGACTACCATCACGGGTCCAGCGGTTATTAACCGCCCGTCGGCTAGTCATCATCACACCCCCGCGTCCAAACGTTACCATCCGTGACACATCAGCGCATATACATTATACATAGTAAAGTGTTACAATATCGATAGTCTCTCTCCATCCCCGCTGTACATAACCTAAACGCGCGTCAATCAAAATTGTATTATATTAGTAGTGCACATTATTACATTATGTATTTAATCGAAAAAAAAAAACCCCGACTGCGACTGTAGTGTGTTCAATATTTCCTCGAAAAGACGACTGTCAGATCTCGATATTGTCCACGCGTTCGTATCCACTCGTTTTGGGCCGATGCAATATTATTATAATTATTAAACGAACGCCATATCTCTCTGTACGTATTATTGCATTTTTAAGCTCAATTTTTTTTTTTTAATGTAAACGCGATTTCTTTGTTTACATGTATATACGATAATATGTATATACATGCAAAACAGTAGAAATGCGTAACAAAATTATGTATTGAAAACTTTTTTTTTGCCATATTGTATACGTATATATATATATTATAATATAGTCGAAATAAAAACCAAACATATTTTACTAAGAGTTTATAACGTCGTATATATTTATTATTTCTCCACCATCCTCGACGTCACGTTTACCTTACAAGTACATCATGCTGCGTTGCCGATACAACTAAATCTATAAAAGTGAAAACTAGTAGTTTTATTTTTATTTTTTATTTGTGTATAATGAAAACGAATCCGATAAGTCGTTTGTTGCGGCGAGGACAACACCCTTCGGTGTACGTTTATACACGCAATCGTCGTACAATCGTATATAGTCAACACGCAACATGTATATACATCGTTAAAAAACTGGTCCTATAATCTATTCGATCCCTAATTGGATTGTTTAAGTATCAAGAAATAATAATAAAAAAAAAAAAAACAATAATTTTACTCAAAGAATCGGTTGGTTTTTCCCGAGATCGTTCAATAAATTAGTAATAATGTCCGTATCTATTTAAATCACTACAGGCGGTATTCGTTGTTTATCCGTTTGTTGTTCTTAATCATTTTGGACGTCTAACATGAAATGTAAAATGTATAATATATTATCAACTGAAAAGTAATGTTACGTGCCGTGATAACATTCAAAACTTAACATAAATACATTACAGCCTACATATTATATTAAACACTAGGTATATAGGTATACTATAAATTTCTACGAACAAATTGTTGAACAGAATTTTTTTTTCCATGAATATTATAATATGTTTTAATATGCAATAACTATTTTGTGACGTACAAGCATATATAGTTAATCGTAATACGTAGTAAAACAGTAGTTATAAAACAATTAATCTATTAAGAGTATTTTTTTTTAATCCCACGTACAAAAATATTATTATTGTAACGATTTACATATGTTTGAAACGTCTCGAAAAATTTACATTTTGATTACCTATATGTGACCCACGTGCATGGGTATACGTACGACGAAGATGACGATCAACCAAGTAAGTTTCATTTTTCGCTAATTTCTCGATTCCATTCGCTGACCAAACGTTTTTGTACTAATTATACGTACGACGTACCTATATGCAACGCATAAATATAATACACAACATTGCAACGTCTCTCGTCGACCGCTCGTTGTCCGTATGTGCAGTAAGTATTATATTACTTTAATGGCCAGAAATGTTATAAAAAATGCACTTTTACTTATTAAAAATTGCATTATATGACTTGAAAATGTGAAAAACAATTTATTAATCGTTGCAAATATAATATTATGAAGTATGATGTTTCGACGTAATACCAGTACGAAGCAAACACACACATTTTGTACTAATTAACGAGTTCGCGTTAAAATTCTTTTATTAATCAATTCGAATTTACCTAGAACATGTTATATTAAATTTTTTACGAACAAAACACATTGACGATGAATTATTTTGAAGCGAAAACGCCATTAAATCACGAAAACGTAAAAACCCGACCTAAAAATACTCGGTATCATCATGTTGAACTCCAGAAATACGTTTTTGTTCGTGATAATTAAAATAAAATGCGTTAGATCTCCGCAGCAATATTATTACCACAACATCGTTCTATCTCCGTCACTGCACACGGCGGGGTTGCATGGTTTTCAAACGATCGACGTTGATGATTGCTCGAACACATCGTTGTACACGCGTCGTCCTTCCCGATCACATTTATATGGACCGCTTGTCGTCGAAATAAGGATGCTCGAGGCGGCTAAAGAAAAGAAAAAAAAAAATCGGTACAACATCCGGGAACGTACCTTACCGCGGGGAGGTAGATCGTACGTTCATCTGTACGATATAATATGAGCATGACGTGTGCGGTGTTACCGCGACCGCATGGAATCGAACTTGACCGAGCGCGGCACGGGGGGTAGGTACTCTGTCGATAGTGACTCGGGCCCGGGGCGTCGTGCCGGGATCCGTTGAGCGAAGGTCAGTCGTACGACAACATGGTCAGTATGTGCACAATACTATACGATTATCGTGCGCACATTACAAGAGATAATAGCCTATAACTACGCCCTAACCGCGGCGGTCGCAAAAATAATAATAACAATAATGTTACGCGGGTAAACCGTTACGAAACGACGACGGTCGCAGTGCAGCGCTGCACGACGGCGCTAAAATATTCATGTGCATCGTGATTCCGTCGGGTCACTGCAGAGCGGACGCGTGCGAGATTTCAGCTCGTATACTATATTGTAATGTGTGTACAATAACTAATTTATACTGTTGCCGACACTTCGTGTACTCGTTTTGTACACTTCGTTTCGTGTGAAACACCGGCTGGTGACGGATTCGAACGATTTGGTTTTTTTTTACAGCTCAAATCGCCAAGTAAATATGTATACAATTTATATACATACTCGTACGCGTTAAAACATTTGAAGTGCAATAACAATTGTGGCGCAAACAAATAAATGACAATCGGGCGGTGGAAGGGGGGCTGGAGGAATGGAATGATTAATGTGCATAAAACATAAATTACCAGAGGCGGTCAATCGACTTAGGGTTGACATTTTCTGGGGAACATCTTTAGTTTCGGAATGGTTGCGTCGAAATCAGGCCTATGATTATATTATATTGCTGCGCGCCAATTGCACATTAACATCGTTTCTGCGGTGAATAGATTTTCAAACCAGTCTTTGAACCGACAACGAATCCCGCACTGGGCAGACGTACCGAGCTTATACTGCGGCAGTACGGATGGTCTCGATGCTTAGAACGCTATTATCGTGTATTTGAACGCGTGTTGTCGGGAACATTTCGAACAAGTCTTGGAATTTATCGATATTGTTCAGATCTTATCGCAAGTCCGCGAGAGAATTTTTCGTGCGACTTTTAGCTTGCACGCGCAATCATGGAAGCCTCAAAATGCATTTATTATGTAACCCATAACTTTTCAACCACATCAGCAGACTATCACAGATCAAAGTGTTTTGATTTCATTATCTTTAAATCGTTTTGAGTTGTATATTATAAGGTTATTTGAAAACGACAAATCTATGTTATAAACGGTAAAACGTTGTACGGTTTGAAATATAATACTTCAATAATATCGATTTTCAAAATATAATTTTATCTAGATGCTCGGTTCGCAGTTAGTTAGGTAGGTATTTCGCTTGCTTTTCGAGCTCCTAAGTTAACTAGACAATTTCTTCAAATTATAAGCGGGTGCAAGGATGGCGACGGTGTGGTTTTTATTACGTTTTTATCCCGTACCTCTGTCCGAGCAAATGGTGTATCCGGCCTTCTTACTAATTTGAACTGGCCCGTGTCACTTTTTAAAATTGAACACTCTCAAGTTCAAAAGTAAAAATAACTAGATACAATGATAAGTAAATGTTTGTCAATATTATATTTTGAGTAAAACGAGGAACGTATTGTTTTATTATGGTGTGTGTCTAGTTGGTACTTTAAGGAGATATTTTTTTTAAATCTCAACGGTTAGGTTATGAATTGAGAAAAACAGTTCAAAAAACTTCCGCCGAAACCGTGAATCGAACCTGACACAGTCTAATATTTTTACTACGCGGTATCCACTTGTTTATTTTTAATAGATACAAGATAATACTCGATTGTTGTGCTCTAAAAATAAATATATGTTGTGTAATTTGGTTGCACTTTTGGTTTTTGTTTTCTGGCACGCTAGATTTGAAAGGTCTAAAAACTGGCACTCCAGTAACTTAAAGTTGACTATCACCGGTCTACATCATATACCGAACGCGACAAACGAATTGCATGTGCGTATGTAATCGTAGTAAGACGCGATTATAGTGTTACCGTATGTCAAACAATTTATAATATTATAACGCGCGTATACAACCGATAACGGATGACGATAATAATTATAATAATAATAATAATAATAACGAAAAGTAAATTCCACATAATTAAATAATTAACTCGTCTATAATAATACTTTCACACGAGTCTATCAAGGCGCATACAACTTTGTATATTGCTACCACACATTGTTTTAGTTACGTCGTTTGACCTAAATCTGTGCATCACCTCACGCGTTCAATAAAATACACCTGCATAATGCCATAACACTGGACTAATTAAAAAACCGTAACTCATTTTGTAACGTAGAAATTATATGCCCAAAATGATTATTCTAGCCTTCGACGGCACCGAATTTTCGTTCGCCCGTTTTCACAATACCCATTATACCTGTGCCGACGTTAAAATCGTATTATGAAAATCCGCCATCTAGGGTAACGCGCGGCACGCGCGAGTCTTGATATTTATTTATTTTTTCGTTCGTGTAATTCCATATAGTTAATAGTTTGCTTTTTTAATTCCACGATCTTGTAACGAACGGCATTTATAGACGAAAATTACACGTTCTCCTCGTCTCTCGCAGATCGTGATGTCATACGAAATACTACGGTTCATTACTGTAATTACGAGAAGTTTGGTGGATAATGTGTAATAACAGTTTATACGTGTACAAAAGACAAAAAAAAATCTGAGATTATAAAAGGAAGGAATTGCTTAGAACAATAATTGGAAATGCATTCGGATTGTACGAGGTAAAAATCGCATTAAGAGCACGAGCACGAGGTTATCGCGAAATAATTCGGTCGAAAAGAATATCACGTCGTTGAAAATATTAATTGAACATAGGTATTGGGCACGTTAAGCGCCTGCAGTGTGCTTCATTGCACTTCGTGTACAACTTACGCCCTATGTCACTACTAACAACGCACGTGTTCGACAAGAAAACGCACGTGCGACGTGGCGGGACTCGAGACTTTTGATCATCACGCACTCGAACCACGGCCGTAGGTATTAACGATGGAACAACGAAAAATCGTAATAACGATATTGCGGTAACAACGATGGCATTACGAGTACCGTGATCCAGATACCGTGTCGGGGTGGGAGTGGAAACTGTGCGAGCGCGTGCCCAGGAGGAAGTGAAGGCGCACACTACAAAAGCGCGGCGCGCCGACGGTCCAACAGCATTCACGTTCGGTCCGGTCAACTGCGAGTTTCCCACAGTACACACCCACGCAGCACACACGGAGTCGCGATGAAAGTGATATTGTTCTCGGCGTGCGCGTTCGCGTTGTGCACTTACTGTCTGGCCGTCGAGCCCGAGGCCAAGAAGACGGTGGAAAAGTCCGTCGACAAGACCCAGGGCAAGAGGAGTCTGTTCGACACGGACTACGGATACGGCGGCGGTGCCGAGTACGCGGGCAGCAGCAGCTACAGCCACGGAGACTTCGGCGCGGGACACGAAAGCTACGGAGCAGGACACGGCTACGGAGCAGGACACGGCTACGGAGCAGGACTCGGTTACGGAGCAGGACACGGCTACGGCTTCGGCGCGGGCAACGGCGGCTACGGCTACGAGAGCCACCACGTGCCCACCAAGACCATCACGAAGAACGTGCCGCAGCCGTACCCCGTGGAAGTGGCCAAGCCGTACCCGTACCCCGTCAAGGTGGCCGTGCCCGTCGACAGGCCGTACCCTGTGGAGGTGCCCAAACCGTACACCGTTCACGTCGACAAGCCGTACCCCGTGTCCGTCCACGTTCCCCAACCCTACCCGGTGGTCAAGGAGGTGCCCGTGCCGTACAAGGTGCACGTCGACCGCCCGTACCCGGTGCACGTAGACAAACCGTACCCCGTGTACGTCGAGAAGAAAGTCCCGTACCCGGTCGAGAAGGCCGTCCACTACCCCGTCAAGGTGCCGGTCGACCGTCCGTACCCGGTCCACGTACCCGTCGAGAAGATCGTCCCGTACCCGGTCGAGAAGCCCGTCCACTACCCCGTCAAGGTGCCAGTCGACCGCCCGTACCCGGTGCCAGTGGTGAAGAAAATCCCGTACCCGGTAGAGAAAATCGTGCCATACCCGGTGGAGAAGCACGTGCCGTACCCGGTCAAAGTGCCCGTCAAAGTCGCCGTGCCCGTACCGTACCCGGTCAAGTCGTACCAGCCCGAACACTACGAGCACCAGGACTATAACACGGACTACCATCAGGATTACCAACACGGAAGCTCGTATTAACAAAGCATTGTCGTCATCTAGTCACACTCGCCTTTGAAGTTACCGGTTTACCTTTGTATCATCATATAAATATATATATATTTTTTTATACCTATAATGTCTTAAAACTTAAACCATGTCGCGAACCAAACTTACTGTGAAATATTTTTTCGCTCTCGAGAATTTTAAAAAATAAATAAAGATCTCGGTTGTTTGGATGGTTGATCGTGAACTGCAAAAAAATATTTTACTATTAATAATAACATATCATACCATGAACGTATTTATGAATACCTATGTCATATAATATAAGCTCATTTATTTTGTTTGTCATTAGATATTTTTTTTTAAGAAAATAAAACATGTACCTACAATGGATTTATAATATATCATCGAATGTTTATGTATACCTCAATTTGTTTTATGTGCCTATAAGTAATAATAATCGAAATAAACAATAAAATATTATTTTCTATAATCAAGCGTTTTGGTCATTGAACACATCGATATTGTTTACTGTAACACTTTCACCTTGAACAGGCGTCCCTTGACGGAGGATTCCATGTGGACACATCAAATCTTTGAGTCATAATACAATTATGTATTTTTTGTTCGCCCGATAATAATGTGACGATTTTCCACTTAAAATTTTATTCTCAGCTAGTTTTGTATTGCATCGTCCGCAGCAATGTGTGAACTTCGACTCACACGGTACTGAAAACAGGTTATTTTCGGTATTTATAGTACAGAGTTTTCCGTGAGAAGAATTACGCAATAACGGTGAATAGGTACGTATCCCGACGAGGCTGTTTGGACGAGTTCCGTTTTGGTTATTCTCTGTTGTATAATTTGCAGATAATAATTATAGTCCGCCAGACTCTAAAGAATAATGACCTATTTTAATGTACATATTGTAGTAGACGTGGTATTAGCCATTAGGTACTTTTGAAAAGTTTCACTTGTGTTTCAGCAGGCCCTTTTGTTTCACGCTTTAATCTGTGCAGACAACTTTGACCGTCGGAGCTTACGCAGAAATAATATTTATGTTTCCCACGGTCTTACTGCGGTCGTCTCCTATGTAGTTTGGGTAGGCGGCATGTAATCTACTGCTTTTGTCACGGACATATACGAGTACATTGTTTCTGTTTGAATATTATAAAAATGAATTCAGTCACACCAAGTGATAATCGATTGTTACACAAATATCGTCACAATAAGTATGAAAAAGTAATATTTTTGCTCTCTGTAATGTTAACCGATTCCACCACAGCCACAGTCGAAGCATAGCTTTCAGGAATTAACAATCAAGAGTAGAAATACAAAAGTATTCACACTTTGTAATGTCAAATATCTCAAAAGTAAAATGTTTTAAATCAAATTCAAAATTCCTTTCTTTTTTTTTTTGATAAATGTTCATAGTCTCCAATTAAAATTATTTCATTGACGCAAATTTTTAAAATGTTGAAGTCTATGCTTTGTTAGAATTTAATTGTGATTACATTAACTCTTGACTTTCAACACACAGAACGAATCGGATTCAGAGAACATTTTAAACATCTCGGAAATCTTGACGAATCGTAATTTATTTTTTTTCTTTATTTCTTCTCAACTTTAATAACGTTTGTTTCGTTGCAATACTGTTACAAAATACACCGCGTATTTGTTTCATATGTAGCGTTAATTTTTCATAAGTAAGTAAGGCGTTTATATTTCTTCGTAAAGAAATGTTGACACTGTCGATTTCACATAACTCTTAACACGCAAGTATCGTTATATTTGATAAATGTCGAACGCCTGTAATCGTACATTGTCGTGTCCTTAAAAATGTGTAGAAACAAACTGCCCGTACAGTAATATACTACCGTAAACCCGTGCAGTGTCGAGTTTTGTTTTGATTTGTTGTTGTTATTCCGATTGTCATAATAGCTCGACGACCGAAAAACAAAAAGTTTTGCATACTACGTCACAGGCATATTATGTCGACTACCCGGATTCAAATTGTTCACTCCGGCATATACACAAATGGTGTTTGTAGTTGTATTTATGATGGTTTTATTTCGTACACTAACCAGCTTACCTATGTTATAATTAAAGTTGTTAATTTTAATGCTGCAGTGTTTTAAATACTTCAGCGAAGAAAATAATTAATTAGAATTAAATGAAAACATACATTACTCATAAGATGTTGTACTTTTTAACGAGATACTACACTTCAAATTATTTCAAAACAAACAAACCTATTTGAATATTTTCTACTGGAGCCATAACACAGTTGTAATGTATCGGACTAACATAATTAAATATTTGGTTATTTTTATAAAAATGAAAAGTACAAACAATTTATTAATTAACGTTACATTCGGTTAATTCTGTTACATTAATTATCATGCGATACTTGTGTTAAAAAATCGAGTGGAGTAAATTCATAAATATATTGATATATATATATATTTATATTTTAATTTAATCTTAAAAAATAAAGCTAAACAAGATACTATTATGTAAATGTAAGTGGAAAACTGATTGTTTAAATATTACGAGTATATCTTATTGGAGAAAAAATAATACAAAACAATTATGATTATCATCGAATTTATGTGCAACTCCTTTCTGTTTCAATGATTACAGTACTACATTGCACTCAGAAAATATTTAACTGTAAAAGAGAATAACAACTCAATGACAAAATGAATTCAATTCCACGTTAATAACGTTTTATGCATATCAATTTAAAATTAAAATACTTCTATATTTTTAGAACGTAAACATTTCACGGAGTGTAGATTATAATCTCATTTGATAATTAAGTTAAGAATTTAATGATGTTGTATAATATTTAATTATTATAAAATCTAAAACAATACAATAATAAAGTACTTTTTCAAAACACGATTCTATTTGCAAGTAAATCTCATTATTAGGTGACGATTTATCATAGCCGTAAAATTTTTAAAAAAATAATAATATAATATGACATTGGCCGTGGTGAACGAAGCGAAACGGTGTGATCACTCGGTCATGGTGTGCCGTACTAAGTTGTCCTTTCTTTATATATTTACATACGCGTAAAATAAATGCACTCACCGACACATCGACCGAGATGTCAGTAACAGTATACAACACGGATACAAGTGAAATTTTGTGTATGCATTACCTTCAGCAAAATAATTAAATTAATAAAAACGAATTCGTGAATACAAAAAAATAGATATATACAACTAACAGCAACGTATTTCATAAAAGATTAAATTGCTGGACACAAGTTGAAATATTTTTGGAGAGATTCATACCCTCGAAACCAGTCGTAATACAAATTTGTATTGGAACCAGTCTAATGAAATAACATCAAATTGCACTTGCAACAGAAAAAATTATTTAATGATAAAAATAAGAAGCACACTGAGCCACAAATGTATGGCCGTATAGCCATTATGATATATCTTTAGATAATGAAGATTATAGAATTCTGTTTTTTTTTTTATTTGATTTCAAGAACAAGGATTATCAATATAAATAATTTTATTATATTTTTTGGTTTTGATAAAAAAATAAATAAAGTTGATTTTATATTTTCAAACAATTGGAGGATAATTTTGACATTTCAACTTTTCATTTTTCACGATTTTTATTTTTAGTTTATACGAAATTATGTATTTTGAAATTATCAAAAAACGAGATAAGATAATATCAAAACATTATTAAGTATGTATAAATACTATTTCTTCTGTAAAATTAAAAATATTAAAAATCATAAAATGGCTGATGAATAAGGCACACCATTTTCTGCTGAAATCATAAATTCGACAACACATTATTCCACAATAAGCTGTTCTTACATTATTCGTAAATTATTATACTATCAACAAGCGTTTATAAAAACGCTAACGGCAAGACCTAGTAAAAATTAATGGATGCAACTAAGTGAATCTTTAATTATATATCTATAAATCTTAGCTATTTATCAAACGGGTAATTCAATTTAAGTTAAAATTTGTTTAAATTATTTTTTTAAAAGAAAATTTCAGTATAGTAGTAAGTTATAACAATTTCAATTTTTATAATTTTTCATATTTTTAATATTTGCACGATTTATTTAGAATAAAAATGCTTTTAAAATACCTTATATAAATTATTTTTTTTTAAAATGATACGTTAAAATCGAATTTTAATTTATAATTTTTTTTTTTCAAAAATAAACAAACAACAAAAATTATGATGTTTAAAAAAAGTTCTTTTAAATCTTATTTCGGATTTTGTGGCAGTCATAATATGTTAGAATGGCCTTGCCGATTTCATGCAATCTGCACTTTAATGTCCTTACAGTAGCCGAATACGTGAACTCAGCAATGCCATGACGTTACTGATTTCATGTAATCGTCAATTTCACGAATTCGGCGTGACACAAATATATATTTCAGATATTTTTTATAAAAAACTGTGTACTTAGTATACAATCAGTACTTTTGTGTATTATTCTTGATTTTTAAATTTTGCCGCTAATTATTAATAAGAATGCACGCCATAAAGTAACAAATAAAGTACTCGTGACCGTAAACTTATTTAATCGATAAATAGCGTTGTTTCAAATAGTCCAATTTATTTTTTCATAATCAAACATTGGTCATTCACAATTTGTTGGTGTGATGCACCGTAGTAGACCGTCGTGTTATCGAAGTACATAATTTGTACGTGATCCTCCGCCACGTTGCATTTGTCGTCTTAAACGGTCCCCGTAAAGGTTTTTGAAACGAATAAAAAGAAATCATCATCGAAATTGCCGTAACACAAACAACGAATTCCGGCGAAGTGAACGTGCCCACGCTTATTCGTTAATGAATAGTTTGGACCGTCGGTTTTTTAACGGTGTGTAATGTAACTCGACGCAGCCGTGCAAACAACTTTTAGCTTTGAAACAAACGCACACGTAACAGTGTTACATTATCATATTCAGATTATCCGGGTGGGAGCGAGAACCCGGTGCTCGGGAGGAAGCGCCGGTCGACTACAAAAGCGACGGGCACCGATGACCGGGCACCATTCACATTCGTTCCGTTGTCCGCTGCCAGTTCTCGCTAGTAACCGACGCTCAAGCAGACACACATCCCGCGATGAAAGTGATATTGTTCTCGGCGTGCGCGTTCGCGTTGTGCACGTACTGTCTGGCCGTCGAGCCCGAGGCCAAGAAATCCGAGGGCAAGACCGCGTCCGCGGCTGACAAGACCCAAGACAAGAGGAGTCTGTTCGACACGGGCTACGGTTACGGCGGCTCCTCGGAGTACGCCGCGGTCAGCAGCGGCTACGGCCACGGAGAATCCGGTGCAGGACACGCGGGCTTCGGCTCGGGATACGGCAGCTACGGCGCAGGATACGGAAGCTACGGCGCAGGATACGGCAGTGCCGGTTACGACCAGTCCCCGTATGAAGAGCACCACGTGCCCACCAAGACCATCACGAAGAACGTGCCCCAGCCGTACCCCGTGGAAGTGGCCAAGCCGTACCCGTACCCCGTCAAGGTGGCCGTGCCCGTCGACAGGCCGTACACTGTACACGTACCGCAACCGTACCCGGTGCACGTCGCCAAACCGTACCCCGTGTCCGTGCCCGTGGCCCAGCCGTACCCGGTCGTCAAGGAGGTGCCCGTGCCGTACAAGGTGCACGTCGACCGCCCGTACCCGGTGCACGTAGACAAACCGTACCCCGTGTACGTCGAGAAGAAAGTCCCGTACCCGGTCGAGAAGGCCGTACACTACCCCGTCAAGGTGCCGGTCGACCGTCCGTACCCGGTCCACGTACCCGTCGAGAAGATCGTCCCGTACCCGGTCGAGAAGCCCGTCCACTACCCCGTCAAGGTGCCAGTCGACCGCCCGTACCCGGTGCCAGTGGTGAAGAAAATCCCGTACCCGGTAGAGAAAATCGTGCCATACCCGGTGGAGAAGCACGTGCCGTACCCGGTCAAAGTGCCCGTCAAAGTCGCCGTGCCCGTACCTTACCCGGTAAAGTCGTACCAACCCGAACACTACGAACACGATGAACACCATGGAGACTACAATCAAGATTACCATCACGGAAGTAATGGAGGATATTAAGAAAATACAGTCTTTAGCTAGTCACGCCTAATTTCCAAATGAATTGTATATAATACCACTATTATACGGACATCTTTTTTTATACTTAGACTTTACTTACAATATTGTATGTTCGAAATTCGTTTTCGAACTATCAAGAACATTCCTTCGTTTTTTCATGAGGAAAATATTTTTTTATTATAATTAGATCTCTTTAGCTTTGACATCGATTTGTTGAGCTGTTGCAATGTATTATAATATTCATAATATTTAGAAAAAGACAATTTTATGAACTGACTAAAATATTTTATTTGTTCTACTTTATCGGCTCATTTGAACTTCTTTTTCACTTTGGTTTCGTTGTGAATTATTACCTATTTTATATCTATGCTCATTATAATGTATAATATGTACAACAAAATAAACTATGTAAAATAATGAATTTCACATTGTGTTGTAAAAATAATTTTGTACCTATCTATCATATTTTACGTAAAAGTTGAACATTGAAATAAAAAAAATATTTTTTTTTTAACTATGCATTCTATATTTTGTTATATTTAATTAATTAGTATGCATGTTACGTGTACCATCAACTTTCAGGCAATACAACGAAAGAGAAAACGTTTCAATTTTTTATTTTAGTTGAGAACTAACCAGAAGTAGATATCTATCATTATTATATTAGGTAATTTATTCTGGGAACAACACCCCTCATTATCGATGTGAGGTCAATGTATACATATTATTAAGAAAATAATAGCTTATTTCTAAATGGTTCACGTATTCGAATCTAAAAAATATATTTTAAATAGTTAATATTATAGGAAATAAGATATATTATCATTGAAAAGATTATTTCATATAGTATGATGTAATCTTTTTAATCGATGGACGTGGGTATATTTCGTCATCGAAAGACTACAAGAGTACGCATAATTTATATTATAAGTCGCATATCAAATATATTTAACTTCATACAATTTTGTAGCCGATATAAGATACATGTTTAAGAATAGTTCTCACTTATAATTAGCAAATATCAGTCATTTTTATAAAATATGATTTTTTGAACCCATGTGTACATCAAGAGTATAAGTAAGGTACATACTGAACCTTAAAATAGAAGATTTGAACACTAAATGTTATTGTGAGAATATTGTTAAGATTTTGTAAAAGGATTTTTGAAGGAATAAAATAATCAAATATCATATTTTTTTATTATTTTTGATTTATTTTATAAAAATAACTAATTTTCAAATCCTATTTTATTATTACTAGTACATTTTTATTTAAGATTAAGGAATAATCTGAAAATATCACGAAGTGAAAAGACAAGTACTTATTAAGTGTTTTATTTGAAAACATATAAACGCATGCGGACTTCAAGGTTTTTTTATAGGGTATAAAGTTTCTTAGAACATAAGACGTATAAAATTTACGATAAAAGTTTTAATATTTTTAGTTTTTTTTTTTTATCTTTTCGTTTTCGTACGAAGATCAAAGATGCGCACACTTTAATATTTCTGGCAAATAAATGATAAAATGGTCAAAATAAAAATGAATTCGTAAATTATAACGGTTTTTTTACTTTTACACGTCTATATTTTCTATACTAAGGTATAATACACGACTTAGTGAATGCCTTACGCTTATGAAATTATATTTTTTTTAAATCCACGAAATATATGTCAAAACTGCTGTTTTTCTATGAATATCGAAACAATTTAATATAAAACCAATAGGAAACTTTTCAAAGTCTAGTTGAGTGGACTGAGTTCGGTGCACATTATACAAAAATAAAATGTTTATGAATACATTTATCTTGATATATTTATAGACTGATAGATTGTTATTTAACTGTCGAGTTTTTCAAAACTTCAGTACAAGAAACCGAAGATTAATATTAAAGGTACAATAATGCGACACATAAAATTATAATACTAAATAAAATAAATTAGAAAACATGACGTATATTTAAGTATTTATTGCTATAAGAAAATCAACTTCAACTTAAATATAAAAATAAAAATGTTGATTATACGTAGATTGACCAAACAAAGAGTGTCGACTGTATGACATTAAAAACATATAAAGTTCCAACCAATAAATATTAAAAAAAAAATTTTATTGGCAATATTACAAATGTATTTAAATAATACTATTTTAAATAAATATTTGATTTGGATTAAAGTATTATCATCGAACTTAAAGAGGCTTTGACAATGTTTCTTTTTCCAAGAATGAAGGCACCTCCATTTCAGTGATCAAAAATGATTTTTAGTTTTCGGTCCAATAGTATGTGACGAAAATATAATAGAACGTTATAATGCACCAAAAAGGTAGAATAAATATTTCAATTGTATACAAATTTAAACATTTTAGCATTCTTACAAGAAAACTGTCTGTTCGCGTTTAACTCTCTGTAGGATTCACTGAAACGTGAACGTTTGATATCGCTAAAATATCATATTTATCAAAATTGTCTAACACTATACTTTTATCTGGAAAACGATGGCAGTATATCAAAAATTATTGACGCGTTTATGGGAAAAATACATTTTCCTAATCCTAACTCACGACGTCCTTTGCAAACAATTTTCTTCAAATTCCAATCTAGAGCAGACGCGCGTGCAAGAGGGGTTTCGTGTAATGGATTACAGTCGTTTCCTTGGACCATTTACCCGGGTAGGTGCGGTGTTTCCAGGCCATTTTACAAAAAGCCGAGCTCAAGTTAAATTACTCTTCGTGGTACATATAATGCGTATTCTGGTGTGTGTATATGCATTTATTTTATTACCGTTATCCAACATCTATTACTTTTCGAGAATCCGTCTTTACCGGAATCTAGGCGATTAATATGTATTATATGTATGGCAATACTTACTTATTTTACGTAAACAATATGTCGCTTACTGCGTGAAGCCGTGAACACATAAAATCGAATGATTTTTGAAAAGAAAACAACCAATCCGTTATACAGTTTCATTTTAAATAAACAAGACTGCGGTACTATTCCATAGGTATGTAAAATATTAAAATTTAAAAATAATTAACTTCAGTATGCAATCCATTCTTTCCGATGAAAAATTATGTGAATACGATGATCTAACTAAAACACTCGACCATAACGGTGCGATGGAAAGTATGTTACCGCGGAATACGAGAGAAGGGGCAAGCAGGTGAATTTCTACGGTGCGGATCTACCAAAGTTACTACAAAAAGCCCCAGGCGCAGACGAACAATCATCAGTCGATCTTTTCATTCAAAACGAACAACAACAATGAACGGCTTACTACTCTCGGTTTGTGTCGTCGGACTGTGTTCGTTCGCGTTGGGAGCGAGCAAACCAGAAGGAAGCAAACTTGACGATAACAAAAACCAGGAAAAGAGAGGAATCGTCGACACCGGTTACGGGTACGGTTTGGGATTCGGTTACGAGGTGAGCAGTAATGACTTCCAACACGGACACGAACAGAAAGTCCTCTCCAAAACTATCATCAAAGAGATAGCCCAGCCGTACCCTGTCGAAGTGGAAAAACACGTTCCGTACCCGGTGAAGGTCTCCGTACCCGTTGACCGGCCGTACCCGGTGCACGTACCCAAGCCGTACCCAGTGCACGTCGAGAAGCCCGTCCCTTACGAAGTCAAAGTCAAGGTTCCGCAACCGTACACCGTGTACAAGCAAGTCCCGTACGAAGTCAAGGTTCCCGTCGACAAGCCGTACACCGTCCACGTACCCAAGCCGTACAACGTGATCGTGGAGAAACGCGTGCCTTATGAAGTCACCAAGCACGTGCCTTACACCGTCAAAGTGCCCGTCGACAGGCCGTACACCGTGCACGTACCTGTCGTGAAACACGTCCCTTACCCGGTCGAGAAGCGAGTGCCTTACCCGGTCAAAGTACCAGTCGACCGCCCGTACCCGGTGACCGTCGAGAAGCAAGTGCCGTACCCGGTCGAGAAACCGTTCCCGTACACGGTCGAGAAACCAGTGCCGTACCCAGTCAAATTCCCTGTGAAAATCGAAGTGCCAGTGCCGTACAAAGAACACGACCACCACGAAAACTACGCTCAATCCGAAATCCAACAAGAACAACAACAATCGTACGAACACAGCAGTTATTAATGAAAATGTGATTTTTCCTAGACTTTTAATCGGCCGGAGTTATGTAATAAATCGATTTCATATTGTAATGAAGTCAAATGTAGATACCGATGTATCTTTGTTAAGCATGAAATGTAAATAGTTTTAATCGAATAAAGACTTGTTTTATACTTTTGAATAATTATCGTTTCACATTTTTTGACCATTGTTTCTATCCCATGTTTATTGAATAGGTGGTTATTTTGTTTCCTGTAATCGACCAACTATATTATAGGGTCGTTAAATTGAAAAAATTAAAACGTATTTTTGGGTATACGTTATTCATTGATGACTTCATACACGTAAAATAATAATACACAAAACAATACATTATATTGATATTTTCGTTTACAGTTAATGGTATGGTAACGCAATATCGTCATGGAATCGTTTTTTACACTATAATTATTTGCGCATTACTTCCTAGTAAACATAAACCGTGTGATGTCGATGTGTTGCTTCTACTCACGTGTGCTGTTATTTTTGAGTTGCGTATATTTTTTAAACCGTCCACAGAACTGTGACCCAATTTTACCTGGTTAAAAAATATTACGTGAAAACGCGATACGTTCGAGATTCACTATCGAAAACATGAATTCGAAAATATGTATCCCGACGAGCATGATTCATGGGAACAGCGACGAAAAGAAATTCCCTCCGACGGACAGTGCCGCATGAAAATAAAAGAAAAACCCTCCGTATCAGCAGTGGACTATGTTAGGGTAGGGTGACCATACGTCCTGTTTTATACAGGATTGTCCTTTATTTCGGCTTCGTGTCCTGTTGTCCTGACAAACGTCACTCAGGACGCTTTTTATCCCGTAATTTCAAGTCTGGTCCCTTATTAATCCTTTTTTTGTCCTACTTACTGTTAATTCTTAACATTTTGAAATTGATTTTATTGTGAATATTTTTGTATGACATTATTGAATAGAATAATATAATAATCTATACTTATCAGTTGTATTTTTGTTTTTACCATAATTATTATTTACCTACATCACATTGTTGTTGGTGGCGTATACTATAATAGTATATTTATAATTGTATAGTTATATTTACCGACCGAAATTTTCATTAAATATTTTATGATAATTTTAGAGTATTCAATGGCTATTCCCGAAACTAATGTGTCGGTAGAAAGAGTTTTTTCAATTACAAACGTCTTATGGACAGATGAGAAAAATCGATTTCTTGTAAACACCATTAGGTCAATTATAATTGTAAAACAACATTTTAAAGATATGTCGTGTATTGAATTTCATGCATTTCTTTTAGAACATCCCGAATTGTTAAATTTAATTAGTTCATCAGAAAAATACGAAACATCAAATAGTGAAGAAATATCAGAACAATCGTCATCAAAATGAATTGACAAGTTTTTTTTTAAGTAAAGTAACACGAATAAAGGATTTGATGAAATTATAAAAAGAGTTAATTTAATTTATATTTATGTTATATTATTTTTTTCAAAATAAAGTTTTATGCATTTAATTTTAATCTTTAATAGTTAAATATTGTATTTTTTACGATAAAAATCAAAAAAAAAAAATGTACGAGTAATAAATACTTATTAATTTAAAAATATTATGGATATTATTTTTGTCCTGTATTTTATTTTTTTAGAAATGGTCACCCTATGTTAGGGAAACATCCGTCTCCCAGAGTCTAGCCGGCTGCGGTGCGGTTACATTCATGAAAACGATTACGCGTCGGACTCGTTTGGATAAATATCGCATTATCAACTTTACCGGCAGCCAGACGCGCGGCCGATCTTAGCCTCAGATCCTGCGACGATAACGTTACACCACGGCGTTATACGTGTTATTACCTTAACGCCGCCGTGCACCTATTATGTCACCGGCCGCAGAGGCGCTATGCAATGTGTACTGCGAGCAGGACGTGAAACCGCGGCTCGTCGCGAAGACGCTCGAAAAGAAATAGTACACGCGGCGCACATTACATTATGGTTACGGAGCGATTTTTGAATTTAGTCTTCGGAACCGGTTCCACCGCGTCGTCGTTCGGCTCGTAAGGACGCGCACTGGTTTTTTATTTTTCATTCAAATCGTATATTTCACGAAACAAACGTGCACCTCGGTTACGCAAGCGTGCATAATAGCGGCGCGCACGCAGATCGAACGGGTCCGCGACGGATATCGACGCGTTGTGCTGCGGTATTAATTACACGACGCGCCTGCAGTACGAGGCGGAAACGCGGACACGCGGAAACCGTAACTGCCTGTGATAAATAAATATTATTAAGACGTCTGTATTGATCGCGCCCGATCCTTTTGCGTAATAATATAAACGCGTCGGGAATTATTACGATAGCGTGGCAAACGTATGTGTACCGATAACGTGATTATACTCGCTGGGGCGCGGTAGTGGACGAAGAGAGTTTTATTTTTTTCCTTCTCCCGAACGAACGCAACATAATAATCGCGTCCGGGACGCCCGGAAATATTCGTAAACCTTAAGATCGCAATGACCTTTGGTCCGGCGACATGTGCAATTATCGCTGCTGCGCCTTTTCCCGTCAACTAGGTTATCGCGGGCGATCGCGTGCCCAGCACCTACGCTACCCGTGTCATTACCGTAGGTACCCCTTTGTTTCATAACCAACAGCATAGGCGTGTCCACAGGTACCAGTGCTCGCATCTGCACGTAGTGCCAGGACGCCGCGTACCGGATAAGCGAACGTTTCATTAACTATTGTTTCGGACAAAGTATTGAAGTCATTGCGTTTTTCCACTTGCAAACGTATTTCGATCACGAACGATGATGATAAGAAACGCATTTTCGAAATCAATGAAACCATAAGAACATCAATAATCAGAAAAAAAAATGATGCGTAAACTATACATAAGCTAATGAATTTTTCGTGCAAATTAGAAATTCCATATCTTTTATAAGAACATTATAAAATTGTTTATATTTAATGATAAAACTACACGCCATCATGAGTTTATTTCCAATTTTTTGTTTTTGTTGAAAAGTGGGAGACCCCAGATTTTATGGCTCGAGCAAACGATTACCTACAAACACGAACCGTATACTAGTCCTAAAAGTTATTCACGAGTCGCGGAGGAGTCATAGTTCGGTAGTCGCCTAAGAACACACCGTTTCATGGGTCCTCATGGGGACTACCAGCACCGAGTACCCCCATGAACGCCCTTAACTGACGAAGGCTCGTGCTGCGGTTTTCATGCACCAACCGGCCGCCTCGATCGGGCCGAGACCTGCCCAGTCTCTGCCAATTTATGGGTATGGGCAACCATCGGTGAATTTATCTGCCGATGGAGCAGCTATATCCCCGGGTGAATTGCCAGTGCCTACACCAGGTGTCGTTAATGAGGTCTTTAAACCCGCGCAACCAAGCGTCGCAATGACAAGTAGCCGTCACCAGCGATCTAAGTAAATTCGCCTGGACAATCAATTTTCCTTCAACTATATGAATGCTCCCACAACAACCACCACGAAGTTGAATCCCTGTTTAATGCCCCTCCTAGCATTTCCGCCTGTGGTGCGATGCTAGGTAGGAGTCCCGCAACCCGTGGTACCGGTATCTCCCTCTCCTCCCTGGAGACAGTGAGCAGCGGTTATTACCAAACACGAGTCGAAGCAGACCTATTTGTCTTCAAAGCGTACACATTTAAAGAGTTTACCATTTTTTTTTCACATTTAAAAAGTTTTAAACTTTTAACTGCACCATGATAATTGTATTAAGCAGTAATTGTATTAATATTAATAATCATAATTTAATAACCTATCGACGGAAAAGATTTTAAAAGAGTGCGGCCGCCGCGCCGCCGGTCCTTCACCCGGTGCACCGTCGTCGCGGACGATGCACACACGCTCTCGTTGGCTGGTGCAATTCTCCTGTCCTGGCAGTCATATCGTTCTAATTAATTTATTATGCGTGGCGGACGTCGTGTGTGCATAATATCATAAGTTATGATTCATAACGTTTTGTAACCGATCACATGTTACACTCGAACGTTGTATACGAAACGGCTGCATACGACAAAGAAACGAATTCGAATACCCGGTCAGCAACAATAACATGAATATATGTTATGTATACATATTATTTTTACGAGTAGGTAGCCAGATGTGTACCAGGCGAAATGGCACACGATTGACCTAGCGATTTTTATCACAAAGGAATACCGTGACCATTCCGACAATAATAATCGTGCGAATCCGTGCTAATGACGTGCTAATGACCAGTCCGGCGTAGCACTAGGTTTTTTTAAATCGTCAGATTTTTCCGTGTGGTGTTAAGTTAAATACGAATTTCAGGATTGGTCTTTCAAATCGTTGCCGTCAACGTAGTGCCAAATATCGTTGGGAAAAATTTAACTTTTTGAAACTAGCTTATTCCGGTGAATCGTTGCGCTACTCCTCCTATAAGAAGTAAATCTAATGCCTAAACCAACGTGACCTGCTCTAATTATTCATCGTTAAAATCTACATAAAATATACAAGAAAGTTGTATCCACATTAATAAGAGTATTATGTAGTATTAACATATGGAATAATCTAATGATCTTCGTAGAGTGTTTTAAAAATATACCGTTGTTTAATCATTTTTATGATCAAGTCTATATTAGCGAGTATAATTGACACATTAATTTTCTTGTTTGCTGTAAAGAGAACATACAAATTGAATGCATTTTAATTTCATATTACAATTTTTATTTAAGAAAATGTGACGGAGCAATTGATATTATGACCACAATAGTCATTGAATCATGGACACTAGATTTTTCATAAGATTTGTTATAGCCTACAAAAAACAATTTAATGAAAAGTTCACGAAGGAATTTTAAAAGTGTTAGAAAATTATATTTCAAGGAAATTGGGTATTTCAAAGAATTATAATAACTTTGTTCTACTTATTTCAAATAACTTTTTTAGTTGTTATACTATAAATACTTATTGTAGCGACTATAAATATTCACTGAGTACTTATAGAAGCATTAAATAGACATTTCATAATTTCCATAATATTTTTATATTTGCGAAAGATAGAATATAAAAAACAACCTTACCAAAAAATTTAGTTTTACCACAAGATCAACCATCTTTTGAAAAAAAAAGTGAACTTTTTCACTCATAATCAATTGTTCGACAGCAATCTATAATAGTACATGAGTTTTAAGTGATACAGACGCATACAGTGATATTATTTTATCTATCCTGTATCTCATATAACCAAGAAGTTTCGTTAGTTTTTCTAATAGCCCGTGTCGGAAAAATATTAAATAAATGATACATTTTTTTTTCATCAACCGAGAAAATGGATACTTTTTAGGAAGTTTCATTAAGCTTCATCAAATTCTTATAAGTAAAAAAATTAGGAGTTATTATGAACACTTTATTGAACTATATTATATCTATGTTATATAACATTGATTACCGTGAATGAGACAAAATAAATAAAAGGAGCATTCATATTGATTTACGTAATACAGATACATATCACAGCTGTATAGGTTTTCCCCATTCATAAAGCATCAGACTTTTAATTTCTCTTACATCATATTTACCGGGTTGGAAATAATAATAAATCAAAGTTTCATTTTTTTCCCCCACACGATCAAAGAAATATTTTGCAGGAAGTTTTACGACAAAGTTCAAAGTATATAGTATAAAATAAGTCTTTATTTTATTTCGTTCTCTATTTACAAGTTCTTATACAAGGCAACAAATTATGGTGCTGATGATTATTTAGCTTTGGTAACAATAAAATGTATAGTTTACATAAAGTAATGACTAGCAAATAAAACAATATCGCTATCAATAATAACTGCTATGTGCGTCTTGGCCATGATGATGTTCTGCTCCATGACCGTGTTCCTCGTACGGAACCGGGACCTCGACTTTCACGGGGAATTTGACTAGGTAAGGCACTGGCTTCTCAACGTGGTATGGCAAAGGTTTGTCGACTGGGTACGGTACGTGCTTCTCGACAGTCACCGGGTACGGGCGGTCGACTGGTACTTTGACTGGGTAAGGTACACGCTTTTCGACCGGGTATGGGACGTGCTTCTCGACTGGTACGTGAACGGTGTACGGCCTGTCGACGGGCACTTTGACGGTGTAAGGCACGTGCTTGGTGACTTCGTAGGGCACGCGTTTCTCCACGTAGACGGCATACGGCTTGGGCACGTTGACGGTGTACGGCTTATCGACGGGCACCTTGACTTCGTACGGGACTTGCTTGTACACGGTGTACGGTTGCGGAACCTTGACTTTGACTTCGTAAGGGACGGGTTTCTCGACGTGCACTGGGTACGGCTTGGGTACGTGCACCGGGTAAGGGCGGTCCACGTGAACGGGGACCTTGACCGGGTACGGAACGTGCTTCTCAACCTCGACCGGGTACGGCTGGGCTACCTCCTTGATGATTGTTTTGGAGAGGACTTTTTGTTCGTGTCCGTGGTGGAAGTCGTGAGCGCTGACTTCATGTCCGAATCCGGAACCGTATCCGTAACCGGTATCGAAAATACCTCTTTTATCATGGTTTTTACCGTCGTCGGAAGTTTTCTTTTCTTCCGTCTTGCTAGCACCCGCAGTAATAACGCACAGGCCAATGAGGCACGCGGTAAGTATGAGCACCTTCATTGTTGTTCGATTTGAGTGAAATGACAAACTGATATCTACTTGGCCGTACGCACGGCTTTTGTAGTAACTGGTGTTGTGCGTCGAGGGAGTCCGGCAGTCCCCCCTCTGCGAGTTTTGCAATATGAAATACTTTCTACATTGCATTACTGCTGATAATTATAGTGATATAATAACTACAGTTTTATCAATATCATTACATATTTGAGAATATATTATTGGAGTTTTCGATTGAACGATTTTCCTAATATCTTATAAATATTTTTTATGATGATTATTTTATGTTAATTAATTCAAGACAAATGCCAGTCTGACATCCATTTCCGATCGTTATTATATGTATCCGTAAGATTGGGCGATAACCAATCTTAGCATTGGGCATTAGCGTGTTCCATTAAGACGTAAATGCTGATTTTTTTTTTGGTTCTTGCACATTAAGCAGAAAATGAGCTACTACCGATAAGACGTAAATTAATGAAAATGTACATGACTTATCAATCAATTTATACTTGTAAGACAAAATATTAAAAATTAATTGAAATCTATGGTTGAACATTTAAGTTGTACATAATTATATACCCATTTATTTTTTCAGTGTGTCGTTAACCTTGTATGGCAATAATATTAAATTATTATAATATTGTTTAGTTAAAATTCACATTTCGGCCATACATAAATATCTGATCCGTGAAATGTTGAAAAAAAGTTTTGCCTATTTTCAATATTAAATATTTATGGATTTACCTTTTTGCGAAAATGTTGACCTCTCGAGACCTAAATCCGACACAGCAGGTGGTCAAAAGATTTGCGCTCGCCCCGATGGTCAACGGTAACGCAATAGAGATATAAGAAGAATATTACACATATATGGTCGATTTATTCGGGGTCTACATTTTCGAACAAACTCTCCGTCTAATACATTTTTTTTTTTAATAATGAACGGAAAATATTGAACATATAAGTTTTTGAAGAATTTATAGAAAAATCTCTGAGTTTTAAGTTCGATTTAGCGTTTATTACGCATAGTGAAAAGAAACTTGTGTCCACAAGTCATAGTTTAGAATATTTAAATCGTTTTCTTTATTTTCGTTTTGATGTTTAGATCACAATAAAATCGGATTCTTTTTACAATTGCTTAACATTCGATCTCTTCATATACGATTTCGTCGGGCAGTATACGTAATAAATTATGTAAAGTACCTCGTTGGCTTAGTGAAAGATGTATCGATAAGTGTGCACTACATCGCCGCCGCGTCCTGACGAAGGCGGAGCCGTAACGAGATATCAATCATTATTATTATTACTAGTATTATTTGAAATGACACGTGTGTACTATATACCGTATGCGAACACCGGAACACTAGTAATAACGATGTCATGCCGGTCCTGTCCGTGACTTATGCTATTTTCAGAACTATTCGCCGAGTTCACCGTGTATTATACCGGTCGAAAGACGTCCAACGCAGAAAATTGTATTCATACGTACGCATATCATTATGTTATATTGTAGCATATGCAATAAACAAATCCGTCGCGTTAACTTAACAATTTCAGTCGTATAATATTATTATAAATAACCTTTGCGCGAAACGTAAATAAAAAATAAACAATAATAAAAAGAAATTTACGATTAATGAAAGTCGCGACGAGTACGAGCGAGGAACTATGCGCGCAGTCGGAGAACGGACGACAAATTAAAATATTTTTCTAAATTTGTTTCGCGCGTAAACAAGCTGCTGCTGCTGGTGTGCACGTAGACAATTATTATAGAGCTGTTCCAGGTTATTTTCCAGTGCCAAGACACTAAATTTAAATTATGCACAGTTGAAATAATAGAGTGAGTTTTTTACTCGTCTGAATTCGTTCATCCATTATTTTTTTTTTCATATCGCCGTAACCGTATACGCTAGCAATATGCGATTTTTAAAAAATTGTTCAACCGAGAATCGTATGTATAATCTAACAAAGGAATAATTGCGTTGGTATAATACATAATATTATATAGTACAGAAAACGAGTGTGTTTATTTTTTTATTTTTTTTTATTTTTTTATCACCAAGCGACGATATCTTTCCAGAGAGTGCACCGCTGTGTACCTATACCCGGAAAACGGTGGTATTTAGCTTGAGATATATTTCATCCGAACGAATAACATTCTACGCTCTGGATATTGCAGGTTTCGAAACGGTGCACAGCCGTATTGACCCGAACACTCAAGTTGAAAATAAATGATTGTCTACATGCCTCCCCCATCGGTAATATCCTAGCAGTGAAATTTAAACAAAACGTCCGTCGAATTGACATTTGACACACCGCATATAAAACGTACGTTTAACAATATAGGGGACACCGGGTAGTATCGAATTTCGCTGCCGCAGTACAGAAGATTCAAACGTTACGAAATAGGGGCAATTGTTTCCTCTTTAAGACTCCCGTTAGCTTATCGTACCACATAATACACAAAAAGGTAATAAAAATTAACACTCGTTAATGATCATAATAAATCATAAAAAATGACCTACATAATACGTGGAGTTATCAATTAATACTGACATTGAACGTTTTGTTCATCGTTCCGAACGTTGTCCATTTCTTCTCCATTACGGCAAACACACTAATGTATGTTTTTTTTTTCGTACTTTTTCGATGACATTAAAAACGTGTATCCGGCGGAATAACATTAAAATGTAATATAAATTCATATGTTTGACTTGTCGCTGTGATAGGAAAAAAAATAGAAAGTGTAAATACTATTATGCTACCCCGAGTGAAGTTGCAGAATAAATTATTTTTTATTCCAAGTACCTACTCAACACTGGTACATCGCACTGCAGAATATGCTGGTTAGCCGGGTGTACGATTAATCGATTTATCGTAAATTGTGTAGGCCATGGGTTGAGTTGAATTTTTCGGAATTTCATCGAGCTATATGCGTTCGAGACGAACGAAAAACCTCGAGAAATAGTATATGACAGTGATTGTGGCAAGAACAACGCTTACGTCCAACGAGTAAAAACTGCCGAAGAGCGTATGAAAAATGGCCAATGATGGTATACCATGATTACCAAATTACCAATCCGTACAATTTATAGAGTATAGTCAGGCTTGTGCGGTATTTCGAAGATGTTAAAGACTGCCATTGAAATGTTTCACCGCAGCCTACGACAACCCGGGAGGTGGTTACACCGTGCAGATTCCAAACGTGAATTTACCCTACTAATACTTGGTCACGAGACGTGTGTTCCTTGCACAATGTCCATGTCACGACGTCGTGTGCTGATAGATATGAATACGTACTTTAAGCCGTCTTGGGACACTATAGTGTGCGGCAAATCCGGTAAAAGTTCCGGTCCACCGTTCGTAGAAATGCACGCCGGAAAACCATTCCTACGTATGAGGTAAACCATGTTCACACCGTGTCAAATTTCCCTAAAAATCAATGGTCCCCGTGTACGATAAGAGAACGTAGAGTGAAATCCCGTTTCCATCCCTCGGGATAACGCCGCAACAAGAACTAGCAGTTGACGAATTCGAACGCTTCTAGAAAAAAAAATAAATATATAAACAAACAGTGAAAAGCGAATACACGTTTTAATAGTGACTCGTACGGTATTATAATTTATTTAATTTCCTTAAATATAAATGATACGGCCGATAAAAATTCATCCGTTTTGTGAACACGTGTAAATATGGTAATTTGTTGTTCAATGTGTATATGTCTCGTTTGTTGTTTGTTACAGTGGTTAAACATGTGGTTTTCACAGTACACTATATGTAATATAATTTATGAAATTCTCTAATTTTGTTTAATTATCAGTAATGTATTGTCTGTGTCGAATATTTTCACCTTCACCCCCGGAACCGATACTGTATTCTAAAATATTTTTCTTGAATTTAAAAAACCCTAGTTTCGACCAAGTATCCTTGATAATTAAAATGTTTTACATTATATCATTTATAAAAACTGCTAGTAGTGGTTCCTATACTTAAGCTATGCAATAGTTAGCGGCATTATTTATTTTTCCAAGGCAGTTACTTGATTTTTTCTAATAACTATATTCTACATGAGTATAACGTAAAACGTGTAGTAGAAAATGCACAGACAAAATATTATTTTCTAATTAAAAAGTATTTAATGTGCCATGCGATTACTTAATAAACATATTTATCAGATTGACTTTAATGCACATAAATCTAGTTATTCTACAATAAAATATGCTATAGACGTAAAAGTTAAAATATACATTATAAGCGAATTGAATTACTTTTCCGTTAAAGACACATACTATTAAAAATAACTAAGTTTTATTCTTTAATGTTTACTATTCAAGGATATAAAACTATGTGATGTACACGTGATGACGTGACGTGCATATAAATTAATAAATAATGTCCCTTGTACAGCATTTGGTCGACTACTACAGAGTATTTGGAAATAAATACTTTATATTTCCGTTATAAAAAAATAAACAATATTTTAGTAGTAATGTATAAAATTAATAATATAAAAAATAAATATATGGTATAGTATAGTAATCGTTTTCAGAGCTATAATACATTTCCGATAATCCTGGTATAAAATAATAGTTATTAATTTATTTTTATTTTTATTTTTCATTCAATTCGTTTGGTACATGAACATTGTAATATGATTTTATTATTAATGACTTCATAACACAATATTATACCATTTTCAATATTGTTACGTGAAAAGGAAATTTTTAGCCAAACTTTATTACCACACTTTCCTATAAATTATTATCCAACAGTACGTTTATTATGCTGCATCAAATTATTTACATAAGCCCTATCCAACAACTTTTTAATGTACATATTGTATTTGCCAACAAGTCTAAATCGAGTTTGAAATATTATGGGTATAAGCACACAATCGAAGGGCTTGAACATGATAAATTATTCCGAGAATTATTAAGTAGTTTTAAAATAATCTAAGCTAATAACTACACTCATATTGTTTACTTAAACATTAGCAAATAAATTAGATTCAAACACTAAAATATTTTAGTGTTATCATTTCTCTTTACATTTATGAGTTAATTGTGAAAGAAATTCTTATTGATTATATATTATGTTGTTTATGTAGTGATAGGTACATAAATATTTTACAAATGATCAATTAGAATAAATTAGGTATCGTTAAATTACTTTTTATTGCTTGATACCAGTTTTCTGGCGTATAGTTTCTTAATATCTATTTTAATAGATTTTTATAGAAATATCAACAAATTAAAATAACTAGAAAAGCCCCAGTGAATACCACTGTAAGTATGATGTAAGGATTTAAATGTATTCATTAAAAAAGTGTGATGAATAAATAAAGTTTTACATTTTTAACTGCGCTCAAAATTTTAGAATAAACTATAGGAACAGAAATATTTATAAAATGTTAATGTTTTCAATTTTTTTTATAAAATATTTATCATAATCATATAATGTGATAAACATATTCAGTTCAATTATGCTTAATTTCAATATTGTGGACGCGTTTTGATTGAACATTGCAATAAACACCAAATCATTAATGAAGATAACATTACATTTTTGAGCCTAAAATAATAACAATTAATTATCAAAACCTAATGTTACTCTACCGAATTTCCATAGCGTAGTAAAATACCTATCTAGAATAATATGTAACCGTATTAGGACACAACAATAATTATTAGATGAACCATTTTTGTTTTCTTATTTTTTCCATCACGCACTAATAAAGTCGGTAGGTATATAAATATAATTTCTTCTAAATGTTATGTATTATGACATTAATGAAATGAGTATTATGCGACAATTCGTGAGGAATAGAAAGTAGATTACTGAAAACCTAGAGGGGACCACATTAAACGCGTTTCCTCGGTGGACAGTATTGACGACTACAAAAAGCCGTGCACGTGGACCAGCAGACATCAGTCGACCATTTCATTCGAAACGTACAACAATATGAATAAACTTCTAAACACCGTGTGCATTGTCGGCCTGTGCGCCTTGGCATTGGGCGCCGACCCGACGAACAAAGCCGAGGACAAGACATCCGAGGAGAACAAAAAAAAGGCATTGGACGGAAAAAGCCAAGACAAGAGAGACATCATCGACACAGGCTACGGTTACCACGGTCCGAGCAGCTTCAGTCACGAGGTAAGCGGTCACGGCTTCTACCATGGACACGAACAGCGGGTGCTCAGCAAAACGATCATCAGGGAGGTGGCTCAGCCGTACCCCGTCGAGGTGGAGAAACGCGTCCCGTACCCGGTCAAAGTCTCCGTACCTGTAGACCGACCGTACCCGGTGCACGTGCCCAAACCGTACCCAGTGCACGTGGACAAACCAGTGCCCTACGAAGTCAAGGTAAATGTACCGCAACCGTATATCGTGTACAAGCAAGTCCCGTACGAAGTCAAGGTGCCCGTCGACAAACCCTACACCGTCCACGTGCCCAAGCCGTACGCCGTGTACGTGGAGAAGCGTGTACCCTACGAGGTCACCAAGCACGTGCCTTATCCCGTCAAGGTGTTCGTCGACAAGCCGTACACCGTGCACGTGCCCGTGGATAAACACGTCCCGTACCCGGTCGAGAAGCGCGTGCCTTACCCGGTCAAAGTACCAGTCGATCGTCCGTACCCGGTGACGGTCGAGAAACACGTGCCGTACCCGGTGGACAAACCGGTACCGTACACGGTCGAGAAACGTGTACCGTACCCAGTCAAGGTGCCGGTGAAAGTCGAAGTCCCTGTTCCGTACCCAGTCAAAGTATCGGTTCCGTACCAGCAACAAGGAAACGAAGAAAAGTACTTTCAGCAGACTGGACAAAAGGAAGAACAGGTTGAAGGAGAAGGTGATCTACAACAAATTCAACAGCAACAGCAAGTACAAGAACAACAAGAACCTGAAGTTCAACAACAACATCAGCAATTAGAACAACAACAGCAGGAATATCAACAGCCGGAACAGCAACAGCAAGAATATCAACAGCCGGAACAGCAACAGCAAGAATACCAACAGCCGGAACAGCAACAGCAAGAATATCAACAGCCGGAACAGCAACAGCAAGAATACCAACAGCCGGAACAGCAACAACAAGAACCTCAACAAACAGAAAAACAAGAAGAAGAAGGAGAAGGACAAAAAGACCAACACGAAAATAAAAATTATTGATAAATTTGTTATTTTTTCCTAGCCATATACCTTCCTAATTGTTAGATATCTTATATATCGACTTATGCTTAAAGCATTGTACCTGCATTTTTGTATACTATTATGTTATGTACATAAAATTTGCAATCAAATAAAGACTTATTTAGTATTATATGTTTGTTTTTTTATTGAGTTTAAATTTATTCACATTTTTTTAATATTTTCCCTTCACTTTGATGATTAAAAGGTTATTTTAATTTTGCTAAAACTTAGCTTATCACTATTATTGATTCAAATAAAAATTTACTTATTATTCATTCCTAACTATTTTGGAAAAAGTTTTTTACTTATATCTTTTCTGATTTCGAACTGGTTTTGATTCAATAATTTTATTACAGTATGATGTTGAACGAAGATTTCAACCGGGAAACATATTATGTACCTAAATTAACTATTAAAACATATTGTACCTGATGGACATTAAAAGTGATTTAAATATAATTGAAATCGAGAGAAGAAATTGATTTTATATTGAAAAATTATTATTAAATATAAAATTTGTGATACAAGTATATTTTTTATAACCAAAATTTTACTGATTACCACGGTATAATAAAGTATTATATAGGTTATACTTATTAGTGGTTACTATACACCATACCTAGAACTTAAGACACTTAAACATATTATGACCAGCATATCAAAGACGATCTTATTGTTTCATGATTTTAATTTAATTTATTACTTATCACTAAATACTGTTCTTTTTCCAATCAATAAGTATGTAAAATAATATTTTTGTATAAGGATCATATCATTAACAACCATAAGACCAATACACAGTGGGCTGAATAATATTATATCGAACAGATAGCCTACACGGCCGACGGCCACTGGATGAATAAATTATAGCTTATTTAGAAAAATGTCAATAAACTAAATGATTAGAAAAGAAAAAATTAGTATATTATTTAAGAATGTTGAACAAAAAAAATTTGATAATATAAAATAATCATAATATAAAATTTTTATAAATATACTTAGAACTTATTAATTTATGGATATTGAATATTAATTAAATGTAATTATTGTTTACCTATGTGCTTTAGGAAATAATAACTAATGTAAAATATAAATTGTCAGTCTATATATAATATCAATCCCATATACTGTGGGCCCCATGTATTGTCAGCCCATCGATCCTTTTCCTTTTTTATGGTACGTTTGAATTGGCCCAATTATAAAAATTAAAAATATATTTTTATAATAAATATTCATGTGATTTTAAAAACTCATTTTGAAAACATAAAAAATGTTCCTATGTAAAATCATATAAAATGAATAAAATCTTTTACTGATTTTCGGAAATTATACAAACTAGATGTATAAATTACACATGTCGTTCGTCAACGTTTGATTTACGCAGATGGTGTAAAGAAAAAAATGTAGCATCGCATCAGTGGAAGTTTAAAAAGTACTTGCGGTGGTGAGAGTGGGTGAAATTTAAAGCTCCCTTTTTCATGATAGGAACAATCATTCGAACATAATACAAGTATAGTACACAGTGTCAAAAAATATATTAGGCTAGAATTTGATAAAAAGAAAACCACCGGGGAAGCATCGTCTCTATTATTCCGATTCAAAGCGAACAATGAGGCGTATTTTCTTTATACCTCTTACTGTGTTTTCCTAATGTTCACATCGTCTAAAGGATTATACTTCACATTACTTCGGTAGCCATCTTTGAAAATATAAAAAGTCAATAGAGAATAATGAAAAACAATAGTAGCAATATTCCAATTTTACCTTTAAAAAACTTAATGTATAATATTGATACACCAGTTTTGTTGTCTACATTTTTTAATATTGTGTTTAATTACGTAACTTACTACGATACAATTTACAAATATATTATGTGTTTTCCTGTAGTTTTTCATAAGTTATAACATTATTAATTCAGTATCTCAACATTTTGATAACTATCGTTTTGAATTCGTGTGGAAAGGTTTTAGCATAGAAATAACAAAAAAATGTACAAAACAAGTCTTGATTTGACTATTTATTCACACGTATAAAATTCAACAATATTAGAGTAACATTTTATTTTCGGTAACAACATTTTAGGAGTTATATGAGTTAGGCATAACATTTGACCAGGAAATATGACGTTTAAATCAATAACTGCCACTCTCGTATTTCTCGTGATGATATTCCTCTTCGTGTGAAACTGGCACTGGAACTTCGACTTTTACAGGAAATTTGACCGGGTACGGCACTGGTTTCTCGACCGTGTACGGGAACGGTTTCTCGACTGGATACGGCACGTGCTTCTCGACGGTCACCGGGTACGGACGGTCGACTGGTACTTTGACTGGGTAAGGCACTCGCTTTTCGACCGGGTACGGGACGTGTTTCTCCACGGGCACGTGCACGGTGTACGGCTTGTCGACAGGAACTTTGACGGTGTAAGGCACGTGCTTGGTGACTTCGTATGGAATACGTTTCTCCACGTAGACGGTGTACGGCTTGGGCACGTGGACGGTGTACGGCTTGTCGACGGGCACCTTGACTGCGTAAGGGACTTGCTTGTACACGGTGTACGGTTGCGGCACCTTGACTTTGACTTCGTAAGGGACGGGCTTCTCGACGTGCACAGGGTACGGCTTGGGCACGTGCACCGGGTAAGGGCGGTCCACGTGAACGGGGACCTTGACCGGGTACGGAACGTGCTTCTCAACCTCGACCGGGTACGGCTGGGCTATCTCTTTGATGATGGTTTTGGAGAGAACTTTCTGTTCGTGTCCGTGTTGGAAGTCATGACCGCTCACTTCGTGGCCGAAATGCGATCCGAAGTCACCGCTAGTGTCGACGATTCCTCTCTTCTTCTGGTCGTTGCCTGTACCGCTGTCGGGTTTGGACTCTTCCGGCTGACTCGTCGCCAAGGCAAAGGCGCAGAGTCCGAGGACGCACACTGTGCGCAAAATCATCGTCATTGTTGTTGTTGCTGTTTTGAACGAAATAATAGACTGATGCCTGCCGATGTGCGCGCCCAGCTTTTGTAGTAGTCGGTAGTGTCCGCAGAGGAACAATGATTGTACTGTGTCCCCCTCTCGACGGTCCGACTGATCCACTTTCTAACGCGCATTGTAGTTCACTGAAGATTCCACTAATCTGCTCATTTCGTAATGTTTCTCGAGGAAATGCAACAAACCGTCTTTGGTCGTTGACTCTGCGCGCCACGCATAACGCGTCATGTAGGGCGATACGATTTTGCTATTGTAATGTAATTATTTTTAAAAACAAAGACACACAGTACATCATAACATAATACGAGTATGTGCTACGCGATAATAGTTATTATTTTAACTTCTATCAGACGCATAGCCGCTAATCATTTATTTGTGAAATATTCTAATGATCGTAGACCGTAGTTGTAGTACAGCAACGGTATCATAACGGTGTTCACATTTTAACGGTGAACAATTATTTATTATTTAACACCAGTTAGAATTAATTGCGATTTGTTTGAAACTTATGAAACTTTTTTTTTGTATTAACATGTTAAATTTAAATTTGGTATAGTTATAAATGTGGTATTGTTCTTGTGTTCTTTTGTTCAAAAATAATGCGGGTAGCACATGATTTTATAATTATTCTAAATTATACACGAATCCGATACCTAGCATATAGAGACTGTTTTGGTGGGCAGGAGGTCTTGATGCGTTGCAATATTACTCGGACGGTAATTTATGATAACAATATTAATAGATTGTTTTAATTACTTGTTCAGGATGTTTATGTAATCGCGCAATATTATAACAGTCGTATTTTGTAATTTTAAATTTATTCAACCATACCTATGTACATTGTACATGTACTGACATACCTGTACCATTATTCGTATTTGTTTCGCTTTGCTTATTTCGGACACTAATATAATGAAATCAAATTAATTTAATGATAATAGAAAATTATTCTGTTGAAAGTTCAAAACATGGCGATAAACGTATTTTGTAATGTTTGTATTTTTATTACATATTATGTTTTATAACCGTCTATTTTCAAGCCATTTGAATACACGAAACCGGTATAAATAAAAATCATATTGTCTTTAAAAACTTATATTAACATTATTCGTTTTGCTCGAAAACCAAAAGATTAATGAAAAATATTTTGTTATACACATTAATAACTGTTATGTGGGGGAATGTGACCACTGTCATAATAAGTTACGAACTTCCAGTGGCGGATTTAAGGAAAAAGGCCCAGGCGGCATACGATATAAGGGGCCTAAGAAATATGAATCGTCGTAACTAATACGTAACTAATACTAACTCGTGAGGGCCTCCCTCTTAAAACACTGTTAAACTAGATAGGTATTGAAACAAAATAATAAATAAATACATTTATTTAAATCGTAAAAACTGGATATAATTTCTAAATAACCTTAACAATATAAATAAAAATACATGCCGGTGCGTGGTGTATATTTGACAGTATAATATGGGCAACTATAGTCACATAAACAATTTACAACACTACACAGTATTATTATTACTGATTTCTTATTATTATAACTTGATGTGTTACAATCTAAAACTTCACAAACAAAAATGACCATTCACCAATTATATTTTAATTTTTTTGTTGAAATGAAAATTAATAAAAACTGAATACTGGGTCCGGGGCCCGGGGGCCTTTTCGGGTAGGGGCCCAGGCGGCAAATGTCCATTTTTTTCCCGTTAAATCCGCCACTGCGAACTTCAATGGAGATAAGAATGATAAGGTATCAGAAATTATTTATCACAATGATAAATAAATAATCTGGAACACTTGATAAAAATATTCTATGCGGCTATTCATTTGTATGATATTTTAAGAAAAAAAAAGATTTTTTTTGAATCTTTTAATACTACTCTTTAGAAAATCAAAGTTTTTATGAATTATATTGTATAATATATCTGACATACGAGTAAGTAAAAAACACGTGAACAACGTGAAAATAAAAATATATTTTAATTCAAAGTAATTTGTACATGGACTGAATTATAAAAGATTGGAAGAGGACCATGTCAAAGAAAAAAATTTCACGATCTTGAAATTGTTGATCTTTTACTAACATAACAGGGTAGTTAACATAGTATGTGTTTCTATGCAGACAAATATGACAAAAAATAACAAAAAGTGAAAGAAAAGATACAATATCGATTAGCAACAGTAAACTAGATAAAACATTCAGTCACTTGGTAACCGTTAAAATTAAAATATTCTAACATTCTTTTTTCCTTGGAATCTATTCGGAAAAAGTTATTCAAAAAAGTATTATAAATGAGTTTCCGTTACCAGACTTGACATAAACTAGGTATTTGAGGTCAATTATTGATATTTGAATAACATAATATAAATATCAGAAAAGTCTTAGCTTACTCATGTTTTATGTGCATATTGTTGTACCTATAATGATGGCAACAGAAATTATAAGTTTTACCTAGAATTTATAAAAGTACTTATATATGTCTGTTATTCATACTTTAATTAAAAATAGGCTCATAAATTATAAGGAGCCACAGTTTTTTATTTAATTGTTATGATTAGTAATAATTAAAATGAAAAATATTTGTGTAAACTATAATATTATATTATAATTTATAAGTTACAAGTTTACATAATTTTCCTTTTTCGATGAATAACTTTTGTAATTGGTTTTATTTTAGAGACCAGTCAACATTAATTATTACGATTTCAGTAAATTTCTTTCCTTTCACATACCAATGCCCCATGACCGGGTATAATATTGTTTATTGGTTCAGTCTGTCGTATTGACCATTTAATTTACTATGCCAATCACTAATGCTACATAGAATTGTGAATCATAGTCCTCTTCCATAACTCCCCATTATTTAATAAACCTCAATTCGACATTTTTGATTATGCTTAGGACTTTCAAATGTTCTCCAAATTCCTAATATATTTTATTTTATATATTTCCAAAATTATTTTGCAGAAAAATAAATCTTTACTGTTCTGCCCGCGAACATATTCTTTCTAATACACATTTTATTAAATTAAATATGCATTCGTAGTATGCATACTTCATTAAACTATATTCTAACTTCGTTACATAATATTGATTATCGTGAATGAGACAAAAAAAATAAAAAGAGGTATCAATATTAATTTACAAAATAATGATACATATCAAAGATTTATTAGTTTTTCCACACATATAAAACATAAGAATTTTAATTTTTCTTACATCTTATATTTTATCGAGTTGGGAAAATCAATTAAATCAATATTCAATTTTTTACATCACCCGATCAAGGAAATATATTGTAGGAAGTTTTACGACAAAGTTCAAAGTATATAGTATAAAATAAGTCTTTATTGATTTCGTTCTCTGTTTAAAAATTCTTATACAAGGTAACAAAGTTATGGTACTGATGATTATTTGGCTTTGGTAACAATAAAATGTTTAAGTTACATAAAGTAATGACTAGCAAATATTACAATATTCCTATCATTAATAGCTGCTATATCCGTATTGGCCGTGATGATGTTCTCCTCCGTAATGACCATGTTCTTCGTACGGAACTGGGACCTCGACTTTCACAGGGAATTTAACTGGGTAAGGCACTGGCTTCTCAACGTGGTATGGCACAGGTTTGTCGACTGGGTACGGCACGTGCTTCTCGACGGTCACCGGGTACGGGCGGTCGACCGGTACTTTGACCGGGTAAGGTACTGGCTTCTCGACCGGGTATGGGACGTGCTTCTCGACTGGTACGTGAACGGTGTACGGCCTGTCGACGGGCACTTTGACGGTGTAAGGCACGTGCTTGGTGACTTCGTAGGGCACGCGTTTCTCGACGACCACGGTGTAAGGCTTGGGCACGTGGACGGTGTACGGCTTGTCGACGGGAACCTTGACTTCGTACGGGACTTGCTTGTACACGGTGTACGGTTGCGGAACCTTGACTTTGACTTCGTAAGGGACGGGTTTCTCGACGTGCACTGGGTACGGCTTGGGTACGTGCACCGGGTACGGCCGGTCAACGGGTACGGAGACCTTCACCGGGTACGGAACGTGTTTTTCCACTTCGACAGGGTACGGCTGGGCTATCTCTTTGATGATAGTTTTGGAGAGGACCTTTTGTTCGTGTCCGTGGTGGAAGTCGTGAGCGCTGACTTCATGTCCGAATCCGGAACCGTATCCGTAACCTGTATCGAAAATACCTCTTTTATCATGATTTTTACCGTCGTCGGAAGTTTTCTTTTCTTCCGTCTTGCTAGCACCCGCAGTGATGACGCACAGGCCAACGAGGCACGTGGTAAGTATGAGCACCTTCATTGTTGTTCGATTTGAGTGAAATGACAAACTGATATCTACTTGGCCGTACGCTCGGCTTTTGTAGTTACTGGTGTTGTTCGTCGAAGGAGTCTGGCAGTGCCCCCACTGCAAGTTTTGCAATCTGATATACTTTCTACTTTGCATTACCGCTGATAATTATTGTGATATGATACCTGCATTGTTTATATCATCACTAATTTGAGAAAATATTCTTGATTAATTAGTAATTACAATTGAATGATTCCCCTAATATTTTTTTTATAGATTCTATAATAATTGTTTAAGCTTAAGTCCATGCATAATAAATTTATACATTTTTATTGATATTTCATTACACAAATGTTCTATTAATTTAAAGCGTTTTTATAGAATCAAAGTATCTACCACATTATATCTAAACGTCAATGAACAATACTATGATGTATCTATATTTATTAAATTATACTTTTTTATATTATACTTCGTACCATACAATTTGTTGGAATTCACTCTGCTACAAACTCAAGTTGTTGAACATCTTTTCAAAGAAAAATTTCGTACGTACAAAAAAAATAAAATATTTTCTTATTATTGAGATATATTTTATATCTATTTACCTCAATTTAAATATTTCTTTTGATATTTTAGTTTTTCCGATGAAAGAATAATACTTCATTATTTATTAAATTATTAATTGACTGTCGTTAACATAACTTTTAACAATTTTTTTTTTATTCGTTTTAATTAATTTTCGTGTATTTTATAGTAGTTTTAATAAAAATAATAACACATTTATATGATATTGTTTTAAAATTAAAATAAATTTATAATTTATATATCCACAATTCTTCATAATTTGATAAATATAACACTAGAACATATTAAACTATTCAAATTATATGATTTTAAAATTATAGCATGACTTTAATACTTTAATAGATATCTCAATAACATTTAAAAAACTAATTTAAATATAATATCGTTTAAATTGTCTAATTATATATTAGTATATCTATAAAAAAGATACTTATAAATTCTTCGTTACGTAATATTGACTGTAAGTACTATAACTTTAAATTAACCACAATAATAAAATTAATTTTTTGTTGATATCCCTATCAATCAAAAATATCAGCACGATGACTAACTATACGTAAATTTTTTGATCGGAAGCAAATGATACTGGTAATTTTTCAATAATTATTTTATGAAAATCCTAAATTGTTTAGGTACCTATAAAAACATTGAGACTATATAATTATAAATTAATTGAATCGGCCTAACTATAGTTAATAGAATCTGCATAAGTTGTACCAGACTATCTAAGTGTACGTGAAAAGCAGAGAACGCCCAACTGATATATAATATACAATTTGTGTAAAAAAAAAATATTATATATAAATAAATAAATACACGGAAATATAATTTTTTGAAGGAACTGGAGCCTACCATCAAGGGCGTGGCATTTTTCAGTTGCCTTGGGGTGTTCAATTTCAATAATTATGAACCTGTGTATGCATAATTCAATATTTTATGATATAACATATTTTAAGGTAACACAAATTATTTAAAAAAACTATACCTTTATTAACCATTTCTAAGTATAATAATATGATATAGTGTATTCAGCGAAATAATTTATTATTAGTTATGATACGATAAATATACATAGATAAGCGATAACAACAGTTTTCTTTTCAATTTTTATAAAGTTATAGAAAAAAAAAAGGAAGTTTTATATTGATTCATAAAAAAAACAAGGTTACAGTGTTGAAAGAGGTCACTTGCAAAAAGCATTTTGACTTATCCAAAAAATGGATTATTTTTCATAATATATTTAATACAATTGCATTTGGAGAGACATGAAATTAAAAACAATGGTGAGAATTTTTAAACGTAAATAAATATTACTCAACAACATCACTAGGCATCAAAAAACTCAGTTCTTAAAAAAAACTATTTTCGATAAATTATTCAAATAAATCGTTTATGCTCATAAATAAGCATAATCAAGGAATGCATCTAATTGTTTAGATAATACAACTGGTTTAAGTTAAAGTAGTTTTATAAGAAATGCAAATACGAGATTATACGTGATATTGAATAATTAGGGATAAAGTATATAATTAACAGTTGCACGTGTAATGTCCGTCACCGAGTGGATTGGATTTTTCTAAAAACTACAACTATTAATAAAGATATCAGATCTTACGTAATTATTTTGTTTCCGAACGTGTTATTTTTGTTATCCATTCGATAAAAATGCATGTATAATAATATCAAACTTCTACGTATGAAGTAATATAATACAAAGTCGATAAAAATAAAAACAAAGAGTGCAACCCACATTGTTTTAAATATACGTACGTACGGTGAGCATGTTAAGCATTGAAAACCTAAGTTATATTACGTTATGTGCGTGCTTTTGTAACAGTCATTAATGCTGAACAACTCCTTGGTTACGTTTACTTTTCAAGGTCCGAATAAGCGTGTACGAAGATTACACGTGGGAGACATTCTAATAGCATTGGAAAGTAAAATTCGCCCCCCCATCGAGGAGAGGGAGATGAAAATTAATTCCTTTACGAGTGGTGTGCTTCACTACAAAAACGGGTAAATCCAACGAAACCGCATCAGTCGATCGATCCGATCCCAAGTCGTAACACAATGAGAGGATTTTTCAGCTTAGTGTGCGCGTTCTGCCTGTGCGCCGGCGCGTTTGCGTCGGAAAAAGCGGACAAACCGACCGAGAAGTCCGTCGTCGCCGCCACCGATGACAAGGCCCAGAACAAACGGAGTCTGTTCGACATCGGTTACGGATACGGTTCCGGTTTCGGTCACGAAGTCAGCGGTCATGACTTCCACCACGGACACGAACAACAAGTCCTCTCCAAAACGATCATCAAGGAGGTAGCCCAGCCGTACCCGGTCGAGGTGGAGAAGCACGTCCCGTACCCGGTCAAGGTCCCCGTTCACGTGGACCGCCCTTACCCGGTGCACGTACCCAAGCCGTACCCAGTGCACGTCGAGAAGCCCGTCCCTTACGAAGTCAAAGTCAAGGTGCCGCAACCGTACACCGTGTACAAGCAAGTCCCGTACGAAGTCAAGGTGCCCGTCGACAAGCCGTACACCGTCCACGTGCCCAAGCCGTACACCGTGGTCGTCGAGAAACGCGTGCCCTACGAAGTCACCAAGCACGTGCCTTACCCCGTCAAAGTGCCCGTCGACAGGCCGTACACCGTTCACGTACCAGTCGAGAAGCACGTCCCATACCCGGTCGAGAAGCCAGTACCTTACCCAGTCAAAGTACCGGTCGACCGCCCGTACCCGGTGACCGTCGAGAAGCACGTGCCGTACCCAGTTGACAAACCGGTACCGTACCACGTGGAGAAGCCAGTGCCTTACCCGGTCAAATTCCCCGTGAAAGTCGAGGTCCCAGTGCCCTACGAAGTGCCACACCACCACGAGGAACATTCTTACGGAGAACACTCTTACGGAAGCCACCACAGTTACTAACCATACCTCATCCCGTTTGACTAATTTTGTATAATGAACGCAACGCAAACGATTTGTCTCAACAAATATTCTTACTGTACATGATACTTTTACATTTTACACATTTATATTTATGTATATTTTTATGTAAACACATATTTATATATATTTCATAAAGAATAAATACTATTTTTTACTTTTTAATACTTTTCGACTTGATTGTTTTTTTCACATACGCCTACCTTATACTTAATAATATGAGGAAAATCACATCTAATGTTATAACAAAAAAAAACATCATTATCGTAGGGAGTGTACGTAAAGTGTTGCAGTTGTTTAATAGTCTCAGAGTCGAAATCAAAGAGTTAAATCGTAAGTAAATAATACTTTTTGAAGAATACACTCCGTGGGTGCGTTTGTCTGTTTTCACGTCTGCTACCTACTTAGTTTTTCTTTCGATATCTTTTATCGTTAAAGTCAAAAGGCCATGAAATAACAAATGCATAATAAATCGGCTGTGTGCGTAAAGATCGTACGTAAGTAAGTACTAAGTACTGTTGGTGAACTACAGCCGTAACTCGAAATCGATGAGAATTAATAATACATTTATAGCTCCCCAGTCATAGCATATAAGTCGGGATTCTCGTTGGTATAATGCGATTTACGGCGACTACTTGAGAAAGTCACGCACACACACGCGCGCGCCACTAAGCCACCACAATAAAACGACAGAACCAGAAGAGTTCATTTTTATGTACGAACTGCGTAGTACACACACATATTTATATATAACTACCGAAACGTTATAATATATTATGTTAATGTACGATTCGCTATTTATCTTCATTTTTTTATGGTTTGTTTTTAACAAACAAAACCCCATTTCCTCATCCTCGGCGCCTATCCCCCGGCATTTTCCGCATTTATTTCGAATTGGACGTCACGTGCCGGTGTGGAAACCATTCGTCTTCCGAGTGTCGTCCGGAGTAAAACGAAAAGTATAACGTTTTAGGTGTAACGCTGCGAACGAGAAACTTTCACCCTACGAGTGGGTTTCAGGTGCGCGCGTGCGGACGCGACGTCGGCCCCACGAACGTCCCGCATTGGTTACCAGCGATTTCGTCGCAACGTCGTACCGCCGCGGTATATCGCAACGCGCAGTATTGACGAAGAACTAGTATTATTAAATCGGTCCGTTTCGACATTATTTACGACTGCACGGAGGCGACGGGAAATGTAACAATGACTCCCGATGGTAATCTCGCGTCAGAGTTATATAACGTCACTCGGGTTGTGTACACGAAAATAATAACAATTCACGCGTGTGCCGTGAGAACAACGGAACGCTAGGGTACCGCCGCGTGCGCGTGTGCACCGTGTGTGGAGCAGTGACCGGTTCCACTCTACTTAACACCGTCGGCACATATATTATACGCCGTGCTCGTAACGTTGTAATATGGTCGGTCAAAACGCGGTTACTGCAGGTAATCAGCGGTTCATTTGTACGGGCCGCGCGGCTCGCGGGACAACGACCGCGCCGCGACTGCACGGGAGACGACGGTGAAGAAATCGGCCTACCCGACTCGGTGCGACTCATCGACGTCCTCGGACGACGCTCGGAGGTCTCATCTTCCAGACGTACGGTGTTTTAAGAAAGGCTAAGCCCTCGGCGCCTCCCCTAATCACGTCCCCGTGTATGCGTGGTGCTATTCGTTGATTCGGACGCCGGAGATTAAAAAAAACCGCGACCGCTTGACTCGGCGGTCTTTACGAATTCCACAAGTCAATACAAGAGTTGGTGGATTACATTTGAAGGAAAATATTCCTCGGCCAAGTCGGCTTCTGTTGTTAGCTCTGAGCACTACTACAATTCGATATACTTACTCGATTACCCATGTAACGGGCGGTGCACAGCACTTTGTGCGAATTCGGGGCGCACGATAACCTAACGGCAAGAGGATTTGCGGGATATTCATCGATAGTATTCAGAGGCATATGGAGGCTGAAATCGCAATGTGAAAGCGCTCGAGTTTGAAAAATAGTGCTTATATAGCAATAGTATTTCTATTGTTTTCGTAACGCATTCAACTTTACACGCCACCGCGACATAGAATCCGATCGTAAATCGTCAACGATATAACAGCATAACGGCCAGGTTCTAATGAGATTTTGTACACGCGCTAAATGCAATATATTATAAATACCGTCGCTCGGACAAATAACTCCATTTAGGGATTGAACAACCACGTGTCGAGTACGTCGGTCGTAATGATACTGCATGCGCACCGGACGAATTGACTGTCGGCCAAATAAACCGTTTGTGGTAACCATGGTGTAACAATAATCATGTGCTATGGAACACATACATAATATCATCAGTATACGCACGTAAAAATAGGCATGAGCTATAGTTAAAAATGTAATTTTTATCAATATCAAACTCAACTCGTCGGTTGATTTACCCGTCTGCTTCGCAACTAGTGCCAATGCGTAATCATATAGATTTGAAAAGCAATCGGCTAAGTAGAATAAAAATACAGTCCGATTTTTTTAGACATGATTAATACACATTAATCCATTTTCTACAGTCGCGGTGTGGCGTCGCGATGAGAATTCGTCAAAACGGTTGGTTATTATTGCAGCAGGTACGCTTACAATGAGTACATACAACAGTTTTTCACGTTACTGACAGGCTGGTGACCAGAAGATGGGTAGCTTACAAGCGTTCGTTACTTTATATTTTTACAACCGAGATTAATAAACATTTCTCTACGTAACAATACTTCAAACTTTATACGGACGTACATTTATTATTTTTCGCCTCCTGGATGTCGTGTTGTAACTCGACGTTCGCGCGTGGACTTTAATAACAATTTTTTTTTTTTTCGTCAACCCAACCACCTCTTTCGGACCACGGCGCGAAGATCTCGTTATTGCCGTAGAGACGATAACATTACGGCGTGTGTACGCGTGCGAACGCAATAAATTATATCGTATCAAACACCGCGGCACGGTGCACGCGCGCCACGTAAATATTGCGTAAGAAATAAAATAATATATGTTACATTCTTCGCAGTGGATGGTCAAGTGTGTTTCGCGGGCGCAGTGAACCGTCCGGGACTCGCGCGAGATATTGTCCGTAGAGGCGGCTGAAGACGCGCGCGTTACGTGCGCGGAGGCCGTCGCACGACGAGGCGCGGGTGGAGATGAATGTTTTTTTTTTTTTTGTTAATATTTTCGTCTTAACGAGCATCCATTGCGAACGCGGCATCCGTCCGTGTGGTGCACGTTAATTACATTATTATATGCTAATTTAAAACGTATCTGTTTCGTTCCACGCCGCCGCGCGCCACCGGTGCAGTATGGCGATCTAGGTGGACATGTGTACACGTGCAGCGAACATAAATAAATACATAATAAATAATAATGCAAGGCTAGGCATCAGCGAGTTATTACGTTAAAAGTAAATCTTACGTAGCCTGTTCACTGAACTCGTATTCTTCTATTAGTGAACTTCTATCGTCTTATTCTATAAGTTAACTTAAAATGGAAATTAGTTTTGAATTTTCAAAAGAAATAGTTTTGTCTAATAGCCCCCACGATTACAAGTTTAGAGAACGTATAAAATTATCAGAAATAAAAGAAAACAGATTATGTGATAACGATGAAAAAAACTCCGTATTGATGCTTATAGAAAACCATTTTTTTTTTTAATCAAACTTAACATTTTAATTTAAGTTAATGATGTTCATTGTGAACTTAATTTTAACTTTACTGATTTGATTAACACGGGTATTGATTGAAAAGTTAAATTAACTGAAAAAAAAGTTAACTTAGCTTGACTGATTTAGAAATTATTAACTTGTCTCCACAGCTGCGATAAAATGCAACGTCCAAAAGTTCGATTCACGGCGTTTCCGAAAATGATCAACACGCGAGCCAGTATTTGCGTAACGTTGCTGACGTGCGAACCCAACAAAACGGTTCGCCCTCGTTTCAATCGACGTGTTTTCGGGAAAAAAATAATCGTAAGACGTCTGGACTAAAAATAATAGAAAAAAGAAGAAAAACCTCTCCAGGAAAACTCCAAAAGTCGATCGACCGAGATGCAACAATAAAATGTTGTCGTGGCCGTTTTTAGATAGTATTACTACGTATTTGTTTAGCAGAATGTTTTTTCTCTTCGCCTTGAACGCCTAATGCCCTATATAAACCGCAACGGCGTACAACGTCGTTTATCACAATGCTTTTGTCACCATACGTATTGAGATTTTCTTCTCTCTGCTACTTTTTTCGTTCTTTATTACTCTTTCAAAGGAGTAAACATAATTTTCCGTCCGATCGTTGTTAAACGACTAAATTAATTTAAACTTTTCTGGATAAAGAAAAAAAAAAACAAAAAAAAACCGCATGGACAAAGATTACGAAAAAAAATCAAATTAGGAGAAAAAAATATTACGATAAAAAAAAGAACGGCGCACACAAAATAAGATAATGATGTTTTACCGCGGATAATTACTGTTTGTACGATAGAAAAAAAAATGTCCAGATACTGTCATTGAAAGTTAAAACGTGCCAAAGAGAATGGATTGATATTGTAATATGATTTTAAAAATTCATTTTTTTTCCATCAATATTAATGTATCTGAATTAATTTTATAACCTAATTTGTTAGACAATATTATATAGTTTTCCCCTTCGTGTTTTGATGCGAAAAAAATAAGTTGGAAATTACATAAAACTATCATGCGCTGTCCGCAGCAGTTGATATGATGAGATATTACACTTCCATATTATTGGATTTACCGACAAACTAATACTGTAAGAAATATTGGAACAAAATTCATTTGATGTTTTTCTTAATCTTATCGACACTGTCACCTAGACGTCACATCAACGAGATCAGTATACTTACACGATGTATATAATAATAAGAAGAAACAGTTTGCTTGACAACAGTTGTAAAAGTAATAGTGTTCGTTTAAATTAAAAACATACGTACTATAAAAATATATATATATACATTTATTTGTATATAATTTATAAAGTTTTTTATACTTCCTCTTCGGTATATAATATAATATAGGCTATGTCATATTGAGTAATCCGGTAATGGTGTGGCTATTTGAATAATATTGCCGTCATAAACACGTTATCTCCATAGAAAAACAACTGCTACATAATCGTAATAATATGATGACAAATATAATTTGTCATATTAAACCATTACGTCCAACCCGTCATACTGTAGCTCTATAGTTTTTATTGAAAAACTTGATTTAATGATCTTATCGTACAGTTCTGTTGTATTTAAAATAAGTATTCGCCATCGATTCATTATTTCACCGATGATCATTAAATTATCTGTTGACGACGAATTAGACCGTTTGGAAATAATTATTATCATCGTCATTGTATTAAAAATCGCGTCGCATAAGGTCGTTTAACCACAGCGTAACAACAATATAAAGCCCTGGATCTGGTGATTTAAACAGCGGCAATAAATCCATGTAATAGCCACCGGTGCGTTGTATATTATTATGTCTTGACGATTTTATAATCACGTCGGGTATCGTATTTTACAACAAAAACATAATAATATATACTATTGAGCATATTATACACGAAATATTATAACCGTGACTTGGCCAAGAGATGCATAAGAAAACCTGTCCTTCTCTAGGTCACTGACCGACTTTGCTCCAAAATCACTGAAGAATGAATAATAATAAAAAGTAAACGTGATATCGCTTTTCTTCGGACGTAATATCGCTCTCGTTTACTACATACTCGCGTGTCTACTATAACATGCAGTACGATGTTATGTAAAAAAAAAAAAATCCATCTAATAAGGGAACACTCATTAATATTTAAACCACAAAACCGTTTCATCGTCGAATACCACATGAAAATATACAGTTCACATTTGGATAATTAAAACGAATATTATTAAGCGGTATTTTTATTTTTTTTTTTGAACAATGGTTTAGGTTTAATTAGTATTTTCGTATTAGCATACGTAAAAAAATCTATTGTCTTGGATATCTAGATTATTAGCAAACATGTACTACGCAACGTGATCTTGACATTTCATAAGTCTCACAAGAATAAGACCAAGTTAAAACGCCCAAATCACGCGTTTGCAAAATACAAGGAAATGGATTGGATCGATGCATGTTGACCTTGAATGTTTCTAACAGTTATGGAACAAAACGAAAATCGTTAACGCCGATCTGGACCAAGCGAGGCGCCTATTAAAATCGAATAGACACTATATGGTGTGTTGACATTAGGCCCATGTACAATATAGGTGTACTGCAGGCACGATGCTTACACCGAAAAATGTTTGGTGGACTTTTTTTAAAATAAACAAACGGACGACAAGAGGGAAAAAACACACAAAACTCGCAATGATCTACACGATTCGACGTGTACGAAATCTACAGTGCGATGCAATAGTTTATATCGATTCGCGCTACACAGTATAGTTAATTCGACAAGTTCGACGATATAATAAGTAATGCGTGCCGACGGTTCACGTGTTATCACCGTGATGTGTATTCAAGTTTTCACTACGGTAAAGTTGCACCGAGTTCACCGGATCGCGGCCGCACGAACGGGACTCGTAACGAACTGGGACCGCGTCCCGCGAGAAAGTGACCGCGGCGACCGGTCGGAGGGGGTGGTGGGACGGCCGAGGAGGTCCCCCCCCACCCGCCCCATGCGGACGGTACAAAACGGACGAGCCCGCGCCGTGTGCACTCAGTGACCGAGCCGAAGCGGAGTCGAGCGCGAAACACAAAACCCATCTGCACTCACCATGAGAGGTCTTCTGTACGCGGTGTGCGTGGTCGGGCTGTGCGCCCACGGGGCCCGGGCCGGCGCCGGCGAAGCCGAGAAGAAGGATGCAAAGACCGCGGCCGGGGAAGGCGGCGAGCTGTCCGCGGACAAGACGCAGGACAAGCGCAGCCTGTTCGACACGGGCTACGGCTACGGGTCCAGTTACGGCTACGACGTGGGTGGCGGCGACGACGACCACCACGGCCACGGCCACGTGCTGTCCAAGACCGTCATCAAGGAGGTGGCGCGCCCGTACCCCGTGGCCGTCGAGAAGCACGTCCCGTACCCGGTCAAGGTGGCCGTGCCCGTGGACAGGCCGTACCCGGTGCACGTGCCCAAGCCGTACCCGGTGCACGTCGAGCGACCCGTCCCGTACCCCGTGAAGGTGGCCGTGCCGCAGCCGTACCCGGTCGTCAAGGAGATCCCCGTGGCCGTCAAGGTGCCCGTGGACAGGCCGTACCCGGTGCACGTGCCCAAGCCGTACCCGGTGTACGTCGAGAAGCACGTCCCGTACCCGGTCGAGAAGCACGTCCCGTATCCCGTCAAGGTGCCCGTGGACCGGCCGTACCCGGTGCACGTGCCCGTCGAGAAACGCGTCCCGTACCCGGTCGAGAAGCGAGTGCCTTACCCGGTCAAAGTGCCGGTCGACCGTCCGTACCCTGTGACCGTGGAGAAGCACGTCCCGTATCCGGTCGAGAGGCCCGTGCCATACGCGGTCGAGAAGCCGGTCCCGTATCCGGTTAAAGTTCCTGTGAAGGTCGAGGTCCCGGTGCCTTACCCGGTCAAGAGCTACGACGACCACCATCACGACTACCACCACAGCAGCTACTAAATGGTTTTCGAGACCACAAAACGGTTACCACTAATTCGTTATGATATAAGTACTCTTTGATTATTTTTTTAAATTTTTTTCGTTTCATGCCTTGAAACCAAAACCAAAATTAATTTTAATTATGTATAACGGAATTTAAAAAAAAAAACTTTTTTCTCCACTCCGACTGTTACCGACTAAGATCATTTTTGTTTTTTTGTTTTTTACGACCTTTAATGAACTTTTACCCTCGTATTGTATAAACCGACCCGTTCCCCTCTCTTCAGCGACCGAAATAAAAGTAACGCGTGACAAAGGAAACTGTTAAGGGACAATATTATGAGATTATGTAATGAGCGGTAGTATATATATTAGTATGCGAATAAAGTTTATATTTCTTCGAAATCTTTCGTCATTTTTTCGTCCTCTCCTCGTTCCTCCTCTCCGCGCAACATTCGTACGCCTGGAAAACGAATGCGACGGCGCGGCGGGCGCCGGACAGCTGCTAACAAAGTCCGAATGGGTTTGGCCTCGGAGCGTCCACGCACGTGTACTCGCTCATCATTCACCCGGTAATACCCGTGCTCGACGAAACGCCGTTTTCACGTGATTAAACACGGTGTACACCTCGCATCCCTCGAACAAAATAATGTACGCCGTGCACGTTCGATAGTGCCCCGGCTCGCCGCCGACGGAAATTATTAACGCGTCCTGCCGATGACACCGATATTGTCCGCTATCGGGTCGTTAACGCCGAAAGTCCGGGCGAAACGGTATTATTTGTGATATCGCGTACGTACAATAACGCGCGGTGCACGCGGCGACTGCCCCCGTCCGAGAGTTAAACGGTAATATAATAACGCAATGATTTATCGGCAAACGATTTCCTCGGAAAACGGGTGGTTCGCATAGCGCATACGTGTTGGAACATAATTGCCGCCCTTACCGGACCGGGCAGAAGCGATGTGACGATGACGATGGTGTGTGAATCCGATTGCAGTGTAATAACATTCAAAACGCAACAATAATAATTGAAATCGTGTGTAACGCGCGTACTGGCACGATTATTGTCACGGCCGACGACCCCCGGCAAGTATGAAATACATTGTGACTCGTGCACAACTCCACTTATCCCCCCGCGTCCTGATCGAACGCTCCTGCCGTTTGTCCTCGCGTGCAGAACCTGTACGTTCCGTCGACGGTGGTGACCCACGCGGAATTATACTTATTACATGAATAGCACGTGTACCCCGAGAAAGTGTAAAAACGCCAAAACACTAGTCACTACTGAACTATAGCTGGTACTCGGAAAACAACGTGTTGCAATAGAGTCGAGAACCGATGAGGTTCTACTCGTCTTCGTACGCGCGCAGTCGGCGTATACGTGTGCCCAATAGTATCCTTGTACACCGCTCTTTCGAGGGTATCGCTCTATTCTCTCTTTATTTTAATCAAAACTAATAAATATTAGTTCAATTCCAAAGAGTTGATGAGTTTTCAAAATAAAAGAGTAACTCTCACCAAAAGCCTATATTAATAAGGCACAAAAACCAAGCGTGACGTCGCCGTCGTAGTCTCTGCACACGCGTGCTTCAACCGACCGGCTGTTTTAAATATTAATTTAGTATATGCTACATCAGCTCTTCGCTTCACTGGCCTATTCTACGAATAAACATTGTCTATTTGACAATTTTTATTAAAATTACATTTTGGTCTAGTTGTTACAACAGTACTTTATCGTCATCGTCGACTGCTGTTCGTGCCGCGTTATAAACGCATTAAACACGTCATCGTGATATTAACGCGCGGTGTGTTCGCGCACAGCCTCGGGGGAGGTTTGTGGATCACTTTTTTTTTCATTCGTTACTCTTCGCGGATACAATATTACGCGTGCGCCAACACCACGCTCACAGTCATTTACATAACCGCGTATCAAGCGTATAGTATACCTGTACATTATCGCATATACCAGTGGCCGGGCCCGTTTGCGGTGTACCTGTTTATACATACAACGCGCGAAAACGTAATATCTATAATATTCGCGTATTATTGAACACGTAAAATAATATATCAACAATAATTGCTGTCCGTTTAAGTGCGTAATGCGCCGACTGCGTGTAACCGAATCGACTTGATTAGGGTCAAGACGTGAGTTTCCACGTGAAGCGAATTGCACAACGTAGTCGTGCCTACCTACATACTCCGCGGACCGTCCGACGTCGCTCGCCCTCATCACTGGTTTTACTATCATCATTATTTTTACGATGATATAAAATGCTTTAACAAATAGGTTTTTTTATTTTCACGTCGGTCATCTGCGCGAGGGCATGCGCGCGAATAACGCGCGTGGTTCTGTATCGATGGCCGACGGTGACTTAATCGGTTTGAACTCGTGTACGGACCGCGAGAACACGAGTGCACGCGAACAGCTCGTCGACGAGCCGAAAAAAAAAACGTACAACGTCGGCCAACGCGAGTTCCACCTTGTGAAAATTATTTCACTTATGATCACTATAACCGGGTCAAAAGTATCCAACTGGTTTTTAAATTCGAGTGGGACCACGCGATGGGTTTTGAATCCTAAGCCTACATCGTGTCCTCGACATCATCGCTTAGGTCGGGTAAATCGGAGAGTTCTTACTTTTCGTGAAGAAACAACTGCATATTACGTGGTCGTTTAAAAACGATATTATGTTGAAATATCACAATCGATTTTCGAAAAAAAAAATTACGAAAATCTGGAGAAGTAAAGAGTATTATAATATTTATTTGATAAGTAAATCGAAAATCGTGAACTCGGCTCGTGACCGCTTTTCGAATGTGATGATAAACTACATCCCGTTCTAATCAAAAACATTACCACATTCCTGTACCCGAAGGATTGAAGCAAGTCAGTGTGGGCATTGCCGTTATCATCACATATTTGTTTTCACTTTTCTTCGGCGATGTGTGAGCAACACTAAAATCCGGTATAAAAAAATATTGATTTATATCGACCCTTTAGTCTTAAACTTACAAAGTTAAAACCTTCATCGATATTTTGCCAAGGGCCATTCAAAAATTTGCAAGTCAAAACTACTCTATTACGCTCAAGGTGAACTGGGAAAGGGGTGAACTTCAGGTAGCCTACGCCTAAGTTGTCCTATAACCTCATAATCGATGCCAAACTTTTCGGTATACATTTAAGTCCATTTTTAGAATTTGCAAATCATTTTAAAGCCCTGGTTTTTTTAAACTTGTGATAAAATGACAAATAAAACTATGTTTTAAATAGTCTAATATTAAATTAAAATAGTCTAATATTTCTATTCATAATCGTTATTAATTTAGATATTATTTGTTCACTAAAACGCTAAAAATAAAAAAATAAAAAAATATTATTATTACGATTATTATTGTCATAAGATGCCGGCAAATCATATAATACGCTCTCCACTGTACGTATACGCTTTATATACTGATGCCGGAGCAGGTGTATTCCACCTGTGTGAATAAATACCTAATTAGTTTTGCGTTTCGTCAGAACTTCTAAATAATAAATTCTATAATATCTCACGCCACGGTAATAATATGATATCGCTTTTGTAATTAAAAAATCATACTCGTGAAACACATAGTATAATATTATATTATGTACCTATGAGAAACCCCTGTTCATAAAAAAAAACCCTATATGCATAATATGATTTACTACGTGCTATTTCATTGTTGTTTAATTCTACTCGTATTTAGCTTTTTTTTTTCCAAGCGAAAATGTAATAAATTACCGCGATTGTATATTCAAACAGAAATTTACGCGCATTCAAAACACAAAGTTGAAATAACATAATAATTTCTGTTCTAAATTCATCAAAATAAATAGTGAAAATAATGAAAAATAATTTGATGATAAGAAAATCAAATAAGAAGTCAAAACAGTTTTTAAATTCAATAAAAACCAACGAAATATCGCACTCTGTTATAAACTGAAAACACTACGAATATGCGGTTTACAAATTATGTAATACGCGTACAGCCATGACTCATGAGTCGGGTTCATAGACGAATGAAAATTGTAATTATGTATTGCACATCAATGATGGTTTTTTTTTATCGGGCAAGTAAACTTATATAATATGTACTAAGGATAAAACTAATCATTTTTCAGGCACCGAAAATTGTTAAAAGTTATTATATCTATAGTAGGTCATTTTTAATTTGTCATTTTAGCACAGTGTACAATTATCAAACATCGGCAATTATATTATTGATATACATACATTTCAAAGTAACAAAAAGAAAACATTTAATGGAATGTGTAATATTATAACATGTAATAGCCGTATAACATACAAAATAGCTAATAAACCTATATTTGTGAAATAAAAATGAAAAACACGAAGTATTATGTTTGAGAGAACGTTGTGATATGCGATATACTGTAGATCAAATATTTTGTGTAAATGGATATTTGTACCTAATCAAATTCATCTGCAATTACCTCCCCCAATTTTTTTGTGAGTTAAACATAAAATTATAATGGATATGAGTGTAGAAGCGAATAAATATTTTGATCTTACACATCAAATTATATCAGTGTGGTAAAAATCGAAGAGATATACCGGTCTATTCCTTATCGACAGATTACAACGAATTAATTGATACAATGAGTAAGTATTTTAAATGTGGTAAGTTTTCTTTTTCGTAAAACTTGTATACAGAGTGAATTAAAAAAAAACTTCCTAAAAGTGGATAGAAAAACTCTTTTCTCATCAACCCCGCGAGAATTCACGTCAAGAGTATTTTAACATTTTATACAATTTTACCATACCGTTCAAATTAGTGTCTTGGTGCATTTTCCCCTAATTTCTTTGAAAATAGGGACGGACAAATTTGAACGCATGTACAGACGTACTAATGTCAATATTTCTGCCTCCTGCTATCATATACCGTCATCATTTCGTTAAATATAACATTAAAATTTAAAATACACATTATTACAATACTGAATCATCGCGGAAGTCGATATTTACGGTAGATCACGCGTGTGATACCATCTAGGTTAGTTTAATGCATAAATCGCATGTTATGTTGTATATATAGGTTAATATGTTATATCGAAACGTGTGAAAACTTTCAACTGTTTATTAGCAAACATAACGTTCCGTTATACAGTGGCTATTATAATAATTAGAACGCAATGAAAACGTACCGTAAAATAATCTCATCGCATAATAACTTATACCCACAGCGCATACCAGCTGTATACCACTAAAACCCTTTGAGGTTGCACTTGGTGGGTGCATTTAGGTGTAAAATGACGCTGTTGTAACGTAAAACACGAAATACTCAGAACGCAAATTGCGTATTTTAACGACAACGTTTCACGAACGACGAGATACAGGCAATGCCGCGCTTACAGGAGATGGGGTAGTGGCGTAGCCAGGAATTTTGTATGGTGGTGGGAGGGGACTAATTCCCACAAAAATAAAAAATTATAAAAAACAAATAGGTAAATAACTAAAATTAGTAAGCAATTATTAAATACAATCATTAATATGTTCACAATATCGGTTATATTTTATTTCGATATGCACCACTTCATTAAAAAACCCACGAGCCGCCACCGATCAAGTAAAACGGTTGTTGACATAAATACGGTCGATGAGGAAAGGGCCTTTAACTGAGGTTACGTAGCATTGTTAAAACGCATTATTTTGAACGGTTGTAAGATCATATCGCTAGGAATTGTTTACCGACGAACATATTTCTGACTTCGTCGAGACGAAACGAGCGTATAGCAGAAAGAGAGAGAGAGAGAGAGAGAGATAGAGAGATATGAGTTTAGACGGATTTTACGGAATCGCATAATTTTCTTATCGAATTAGCACGATCTTATAAAAATGGTACCCGCAGTGTTTGACCGTCGCGTAGATACCATCGGTGGCAACATCAGCAGCGGTTCCGTGCGCGCGTGGATTCACTTCATGATTTACTAGACACACGGGCTCGCATATTATGTGCGCCTGCCGTACACAACGTGTAATGTACACACACAGGATAAACCTTTACCACACATGGAATTTGCTGTTTTTGCATTATGCATTGAATGTCAACCTCACGAGTACCAACCTGTGTTACAATGCCTCCATTTGTCTACCCTATGTGACAGGAGGAAACAGGCTAATCTTTCGATCCTTACCAAACTTGTAAATGGCGATGTCGATTCTCCTGTCCTCCTAAGCAAACTTAATTTCAGGGTTCCAAGTTTTTACTCCAGGTGCTCCTTCCCTTTCCAAATTCCTTTTAGCCGCTGTAATTACCTCAAAAATCGTACTATTGTCCGTATGACGAAACTAGCCAATGAGGACCCACTATTCTTGAGTGCTTGGCACTAATTATTGTCTGCCCCCCTAAATTTAAATATTTTATACATGTAATTTTATGTAACATTTTTCTTATTTATGTTATTATGTTTGTTTGCTTATTTAATATTTTATATTTCCTGTTGTAATTTATGTAACTTTTTCTTTAATACTCTATGTAACTGGGCAAGTCCCGTTTTTCAATCAACAAATAAATAAATAAATAAATAATAGTAATAATAATAATAATATAATCCCACGTGACACGATCGTATTATGTATTCGTGAATAAATCAAAAAACCGGTGAAATTACGTATATTATCAGCTCGTTAAACATTTCTCGGCGGCGTCGGCGGAGACACCGTAACGCGAAACGATCCCGGGTGTTACGCGCATACGGGTAAAACGCGAAAACAACATAAAACCCCCGGTCGGCGTATTTATAAACTTACAGTGTCGTTTGCACGTGGACGACGTTCGATATGTCGTCCTTGGCGCGCTTACTCCGTACACGTACGGTGTGCCCACACTGCTGATAGGATAATGACTGCACGAACATGCGCACGCGTATTGTAATGCTTGATTGTAAACTGCAGCCGTCGTATCCGGTGTCGTTGTCGAATACGACGTGAATGACCAGAAGTTCTTTTGTGTTCGACGGTTTCCAAGTGTCGACACGTCCGTCGTGAGAGTGCGGTGTAATTGTACCGGCTAATTAGTAATTTTCTACGTTTTTTGAAGCATACCATTAACTTCTCGAGGAGCGCCAAAAATGTATAAAACAAAATTTACTCGACCATCAGGATCTGCGCGATATGTTACGACCTTAATCGAGCGGATTATTGTAACCCTACAGCGCGGATTCAATCAGTTATACGGAAACCCGCCGAAGACAGAAATTTTTATTGGTCCCGTGCAATTCCGCACAAGACAGTTTTTACTGTATATACTTTTTTGTAAACAAACAATAAATATCGAGTGCGTTCCACGTCGCACGCGACAATTGGCCCTACCGATCGATGCGGGAAGATGACACGCACGTGGCGATAATATTGCAAATGCAGTACAATATGTCGTTCGTCGGTAAGACGGTAAACCTAAAGACGACGTCGCAGGTCACGACCGGGGTGGATGAACGTGTCGTATCTACCGCACGTGGAGAACAGCGATATTTTACCACGGACGGTCAACCTGAAATCTAAAAACTGTGACACCTGCGCGAAAACAACCAGGTCGTGTGTCAACGTCATTAACGCTCGGGCTCCGAGTAAGACCGACACGTCATATGCGCTTTTGTTGCAGTGCATATACGATTTTACCTTTTATGCACGTGGGCAGTATTCGTATTACCATGGAACGTAAATAAATTATTGCTCGTCGAGATCCTCTCGTTATCGTTACAATATGTCACTGTACAGCTACGACGATGGCGACCGACAGATCAGACCGATTAGGGGGGGGGGGAGGAGAAGAGATTTACGACTGGTCGTGGATTTCATTGCGGAAGACCGTACAGTAATACGTCGTGACGGGTGGGTGTGCACCGTGTGTACCGGACAAAAAAACAGAGCGACGAGACGCGATAAAATTACGTCGTTCGTTACGGTAAATTAACGCGCGGGGAGCGGTCCGAGGGGGTCTCGTGTGAATTAATACATCGCTTTTTCGCGTACACGACACGCACACAGTGATCTGCTCATGAAATGTCTCCGCATCAGGGCTGTTACTAGAGGTTGGCGACAAGGGCGCAAAACCCGCCCGTTTGGCTTGTAATTTTTTCATGAAAAACATTCGGTACGTGAATATTCGATGTGTATCGTTTTTTTTTCAATGCTTTTGAATAAACTGCTTTTGTTATTATTTCATACATTATGACATAGCAAAATACATAAACAATCCTTTTGAGAACCACTTCAAATCGAATGATTTAACCGTCGGTCGTTCCGTAGTGTACACCACGTCTCTTAGACTCTTTTGCCTGTTACCAGTTGATATGATATGATGTTCTCATAGACTCCCAAGTCTTAAGATTTTCTGTAAAATAAAATTTTTTGTCGATTTGAGTGAAAACCGATTGTTACTGATTAATTATTAATTATTATTTCTTTTTGAACCGTGGAGGGAGCAATTTTTTTTTTCCAAACGTGCAATAAAGGTTATATTATAGCTACTGTGTTGCTCCACGTACGCGCGCGTACTGCAAATAGTATAATAACAATACGCACACGCCCCTGATATAATGTAATGTATATATGTATACGTATTTAAAGTGACATTACCATAGGCGAGCGATACGATATCCATTCGGAAAACTCACTGAACCGTGAGGTAGCCACCACTGACTTGCCGTCAGCATACGAATTTATATATACGCGCACCGGAAAATGCATGTGGAGGGGGTCGCCAATGTACGGGCCGAGGGGGACTTCCTGTGTGTGTGTGAGAGAGAGAGAGGGGGGTGGTCGTTCCCGCGGGATGGTCGGGGCCGGACGGCGTGTAATCCGATCAGCCCGCCAATGACGTCACCCATATGTATATACATATATACATATGAATATCGCATACCGGATATGTCATGATGGGGTGGACAAGTGTGAGGGGGCACGCGCCAGGTTCCCCTGGGAGTCATGGGTTTCGCGCCGGTTGAAATCGAAATTTTGACAAGCCGCGAAGGAATTTTTCGCAAATTAGGCCGCGAGCGAAACGAAAATAAAATCACCACCAACGTAGATAAAGAGATGAGAGGAGGTGTAAAGGATACAAACATTTTGAAATGACTGAAAAATCTCAAAATCAAATACACTTAGACATATGTCCTTATCATCACTGAAACGGATCATTAATCCTTTTCTTGTCGATCCTCGCAGCTCCGCAAATTTCAATATCCAAGCAGCCCTTCCATCGGTCCAAAAGGCAAATAAGACTTTCGATGTAACTTTAACATCGCTATGGCACAAGGTCGGTTGACCTATATGAGTACATTTTTTTCAAGAGCGTGTATTTTTTTTTTAGAAAAACGTTTTGTTTTTCAAATCTAAAAATTGTAATTTCGTATAATATTATATACATTGTTCGATGCCTGGACACACGCGTGGGACATCCACATTAAAAACGTTTTTCATTTACGTCGTCGAAATTCGACTAAATCCTCTACCAACAGTCAGGTAAAATTAGATCGATACCGAGAAATGTCTTTAAGTCCTACAGAAAATCGCACGTACAGATCCTACTAATAAAACGATTGTTAATCGATTCGTCAACAGAAGACGATTGAAGATTATAACGGCTGCGAGTCGGTTTACTGTTCGTGCGTGTACGTGCGTTCGGAACGGTTTCACGATACCTCGGAGACCCGGGAGACCGCAACGTAAAGTACTACCATAATACGTGCATGTATACTGTATATATATATGTACGTTGACACGTAAGTGCACGACAACCGCACTGGAGGATGGGTAGGCGAACCGCTACACCGTAAAATTACACCGGTGCAAAAATAATCTACTCCGTGTAACGAGTTTGCAAAGTGTGCGCGCTTGAACGTCGCCGGCCACGAGTTTGATACTATATGTGACGCGCGGTGTCGGTGGCGGCTTCGACGGGGTGGTTTCCCGAGCAAAAAATTACCCCCTACGGTCTCGCGTATACGCGCGTGGTTTTGTTCTCGTCATGTCAACCGCGTCGCGCGTCGCAAAGGTTTTTTTCGATTTCGAGACACGCAAATTAAATTCTATTACCATGCACGACGACGACATAATAATATGTGCAATAATAATAATAATAATATGTCCCCCCACCCTTTTCGCAGCACACCCTATATTGCTATGTTCACGGGGTTTTTTTTTATTCGCTTATCCAATTTGTGCAGTTTAAATCGAATTACAATCCACCGATTTTACAAGAGATTTCAAAAATAATTTTCCCATAACAACATTGTCTATATAATATATATATATTCATATTGTAAACCGTTCGAAATTAAGATTGACACGTCTTGTCACCAATAGTCCAGAGCCCATTACAATAATGTTTGCGTCATACTCCCGCGGTGGTTATCTACTCTAAAGTTTCCTTCGAATAATGTAAGCACCGTACAAGCGATTTTTATTGGAAACAGTCGATACGGGAAACTCATTGATGAAACGCGATAACGTGTTGAATTACGTTGTACCGTATAGAATTTGAACATTTTTAAAAATTATCCTTAAATGGCACGTATGTCGTACGGCGGTAACTGTGAAAGACGCTTCACCTCGTAACCTTTATAGTGCTAAATACCCCTGTACCCTCACCGGTGGTCCCTCCCAAACGCGTGAACTTTAATATCACGTGCCCGTCACACGGTAAGACGTTATACATTTATATTAGTCCATAACTTACACGCCGCCAGCCGCCGTTAACTTTACATCGCGTCTAATTTAGCCCAAGCGCTGTGTTTGCGCAACGGATTAACGTCGGCATCGAGCAAACATACGTACCTACGGCATATTTATCACATAATATTGTAATCCAGCTGGTCATTTTTTCCCATTGCATGTTCCTCTTGTCTTTGCTTCTCCGTTTATGTACGTAATACATTATATAGAACACACACACACACATAAAGTGCCTTCGTGATAATCACCAGCTCCTGCGTACAAGTTACACTAAAGAAAACGGTAGCGCGGTGTGAAAGAGAGTGTGTGTGAGAGAGAGAGAGGGTGAGAGAGTAAGAGTGTGTGTATAGTATGCCAACGGGTATCGTCTCGGGCCGAAGGGCCAACACGCGATATATAACGAGCGGACAAATATTGGGCAAAGTCTCTCCGACAACGACGTCGTGTTTTGTTTGTGGAACCGGAAATTTCCAAGATTTCTGTTTCTTATCGCGTTACCCTACTACTCGTATCGTACATACGGGTCTATAGTGTCGCGAGGGGGAGGTAGAGTTTCTTTATTGTTTGCCAAGAACCACCACAGCCCCGCTTACGGTTCCCGACCGTCCCGATCTCCTTAAAGCACCGAATATTTATAATAATAATAATATATTCATATTATACGTGTATGTGTGTGTGTGTGTGTGTGTATAATATGAGCCACGTGCATTCGACGCTACGAATCGGCAGAAAGTGCCAAGTCGGTTTTGCATTAATTTAAATTTCAATTTCGGCAAAGCATAGTAGATTAATTATTGATAAGCTCTTGGCCGGAGCAGCTAAAGTCTCACCTGACGTCTGAGGACTGTGCGTCTGTGCACTCCGTTCCCGCGAAATTTGCATGATTCTAATATATCGGTATATTAGGTACTTAAGGACAATAAGGTTTACGTTAGGTTAGGTTAGGTTTAATAATATATAAGAAATTTAGAAATATATTTTGAGTTTTATAAAAAAAACACCGAAAAATGATAAAAAAAAAATGTAATTGTTTATATACTTATTCTAATCTGTATATTATATTTCAGTATCTCAATAACATTGATAATAGGGTTATTATATTAGTCTCTGAAAACATAACGTTATTTAAATGTAAGCTAAGTACGAAAATTACACTAAAATCTTACATTGTTTTTCGTAATTAAATATTTCATTAAGAGTACGAACAAAAACTGACATAAAAAACCAACCTCCCGAAGAAAACTATAGTCATTACATAAACGTATACGTTTGAAAAGAATACCTACCCTTCATTTAAAAGTGACTACTACTCTTGCGCTGTCCACCCTAAACAATATTGCTCTGTTGATGTCATTTTGCAAAAAGTTTTAACGCCAAGGACTGACGTTTGACAAGCTTTTTACGAAATATGAAATTTCAGAGTACAGCTGAAACAAAAAAAAAGAACGGTGTATTTGAAAAACAATTCTTCGAGTGGAATGATGGATATTTTGACACGGAACAACTAACAACCGTCAACCATCTGTAATAAAATAATGCAAATTAACAAGTTTAAATTAAATACTATTAATGTAATTTTGTAATTCGTGGACTTGATTTCACTGTACGAAAATGTCCTGATATTGTTTTACGTTAATTACGATTATTTGAATATATATAAAGTGCTAAGTGTGAAATTCTCGCTATTTTTTTGATAAAATTCAGTTCATATTTTAATAATTTGAACTCTTTACTAAAATCGCTAGTATGAAACAAATCTTTAATTATACGGTTTTAAATCAAATTTAATTTTAGTTATTATTTAAATATAGGTAAATAAGTTATATATATATAAATAAGAGCAAATATTTAAGAAAAAATATCTTCTTTACTTAAATGAGTTCAGTCTATTTTCAATAAGTTAACGTTTTGACCAATAATGGCAGCATTATTTTCACTGTTTTGATAGATTAATTATAACTTATCATCAATTTATTCAAATTTAACGTGTTAATTGTTACAAGTTGTGATAATTAATTTGTAAAACTACTTCAACCAATCAAATCGAAATTGTGCGAGCAAAAACATTAGCCATTCATTTCAAGGCTTCTAATTGTGCTAGGTCGTACGTTTTTACGTTATTAATTAGTTTTATTTTACCTGCCAAATTTATTGTTGTTAAAATGGCTTAAAGTTTAATTGATCCTTTTTAATTTTTAATTAATTTCAAGTATTGATCAAGAAGGATGCTATCAATTAAGTTTAGTACCTTATTAGCAAGTGTTTCTTTAGTTTTATTGTTGTTCTATTTTTAATACAAATATACGATCCATACACTTTAAACAAATGATTTACGAAAATAATATAATTGTCATTCATATTTCATACATTAAAAATTATTTGTAAGACTTATTTCACGACAAAGGAGGCCATTAACGAAACTTCAGTTCCAATTGGTATCTGAAAAAGAAATAATATGAATTGCCAAACTAAGACGATTTGAGTATAAATGTAAGTAAATTTTATTATATTTTGTTCAATGCACGCTGATGGAGACCCCCATAAAAATAGACCAACTTTACAGGTATAATTGTTGTACCTGTCAAGTTACACTTATAAGTTATAAATTATGAACTGAAAATTAAATATTTTATGATGTGTTAATATGTTCGAAAATACAATACTTTTCAGTTGTTGACTAACTTCATGTGACAAATTGAAATAAATAACTTTTTAATATTCACACAAGGACAAAATATGTCCTAACAACTATTGTGAAAATGGAATAAGTTATAAAATACAATGTTACGTTCAAACGAATACTCTATTTTGAATAATACTTACAAAGCCATATTGTTTTCGTTCTTATCATTTATATTTTTAATATAATAAGTAACGAGTTGAGCAATTTAATTATTTTCATTAAAATATATCAAAGTAAATTTAAAAATTATTTAGCCGATATAAAATAAATTAGTACCTACAATATAATAATATTAAAATGTATTATGAATTTATTATTCAGTACACATTATTAAGGATCAATATGAAAATTCATAAAAATGAAAATGTGCGCAATCCAATTGGAATATTTATTAATTATGAAAAATTAGAATATTTAATTAAACGGAAACAGAAATTTTAATTGTGTACGATATGTAAATATGGAAAAATTGTATAATACTTATTCATTAAAGCCTCGAGCATTAATCTGTTGAGTACTTTATATATCTGGCGAAACTGTATTTTGACTTTAATTTATTCTTTGACTAATATTCACAATTCGTGCTGGGCTTGGCCACTCAGAGGTCAGGATAATATGTCCAAAAATAAAATGTATTCTCCCACTTCATTAAAAATTATACTAACAATAACATAAAACTATGTGTCCTGTATACATTTTACAAAAAGACACGTATTCAAATATGCAGCGCACATAATAATATGACTTAAAATGTCGAAATAACTGGGGTGTAATCACTTTCACTAAAATAATAACAAGAAACCCAGTATAGTCGAAGGAAATGTATAACAAATAATTATGAATCTAGAAGTGTTTTAATAGTAAATATATATATATATGGGTACATGCTCATTTTTTTTTAATGTGAAACATAGTTATAACTAATTACATTTTTTTTTTTTAATGAATATACTATATAGACACATCTTAATATATAAATTGTTAATACTAATTACGGCGAGTTCAATGATGAGAGCGAACGTAACTAAACAAAACGAAGGAATGTGATTGCTGAAATGTTTTAATTGGATGGTAATGATTGAAGTTTTTTTTTTCGATTGAACAACCTAAAATAATTGTGTATAAACAATTGTTTATTTCATTTTACATGCATTGAAAATTCGTGTTACACAAGAATAAAATAAATTGGATATAATTAGTATTGCATTACAATTATATATACACACATTTATATTATCCTGTAATATTTTAGGTTTGTTAAATTTTTTTAAATTATTATATCTTAAGTACCTTTGGAATACGAAAAAATGTAAATTTAATTTAATAATAACATTTTAGAAATGTAAATCTATATTATATAAAATTTAAATGAGAGCGAAATTATTATATTTCTGAATTGTTTAATTTGATAACATTTTTAAGACAATTAAGTCATACAGATTAACAAATTGTATTAAATGATTAATGTTTCTCAATATTGACATTGAAACTAACCGTTTAAATAAAATCACCCAATTCCTGATTTCTATTACCTGATTTATAGCTTATATATTAGATTTTTTTTCACGTTTTCTCAGAAGTTAGAAGTAATGACATTTTATTTAACATTAAACAGTTATTAAACTGCATACTTCAAATCTCATTTCGAATTTTCTGGCCGTTTTTAAAGAAAAAACTAAATAAAACGATTATTTACTATTATTAAAATAAATTAAGTAATTACAGATTAACATATTTTATATTTGACGTGGCTCAGTGCTTTTCAGTATTTTTTAACCGTTATCGTTTATAGCATGAAGGGTGTATGTGTTTTGGCAGCTATATTTGATCGTCGGGTCATGGTGGCAATAACAAAGGATTCTACGTGCTCGCTTGGTGCCACACAGATCTTGCGGGATACAAACACGATCGCCGACTGTGATTTCTAAGACTTTGGATGCACATGGGGTCACTGCGTGGATTTCAGTGGTGCAAGATACGATCTATACGGCAAACACCGTAAACGCATGAAAAATGTAAACGTGTATCTCGCTGGCGACTGCGTATAGGATAACGTTTTCTTTTACAACAGTCAAATAATAATAGTAAACAATTGTTTTTTCTTTCTCTTGCTCTCTCGGGTCCCCCGTACATGAATTAGTTTTCTCGGCCTTGACCGGAAAGTCGACTACCAAAAGTACACAAGCAATAAGCATTTGTTTTGTATCATAACACGAGTATCTCGTTATCTCGTTCACCGCGACATACGGTTGTCATACTCAACAATACGCTGCTACAGTGTTTCAAATGTTTTCATTGTGTTTCACTTCTGCCCACCAATATATGTATTGCCCATACGGTTTGGTACAACTTATCATTCAAACCTGCTATAGTGTGTTGTACGACTGACGTGTTGCACCGAACGAGTTTGAATCGAACTGCATAGCGTACCGCGTTGTAAACGATTTTGTTTTGTTTTTTTCGTTATTACGCAACCAAATTAACTTTAGGTGTATAATTTTCACTGGTACAGAACTCGTGGTCACAACCGACCGTTTACTCACACGCGCAGCCCAAGAGATCGTACGTATGTTATTATTATTATTTTTATAATATAACATTATGTTCTCGACGAAACCAGCGAAGAAAAAAGTAGTTCGGCCGAAGACTTCAAGTTTTTCTACTTTTACGACGAAATTACGTTTACGTCGATATCACATTACGCGTGTTATTCAATGCCCTACATCAGTGGTTCCCAATCAGTATGAAGCTACGGGCCCCTAGCTAAAATTTAAATTGGTCGGGGTACCCCTCGTTTGTGAATACTTACTATTCAATTTTGTTTAACTATAAAAATGAAGAAAAATTGCTTATAGTTTATTTTAATCTTACACAAGTTCCTTTTTGTAATGATATAAACACAGATTATCTCAAAATATACAGTATAAGGATATTTATTGGATTTAACACTTGTAAACACATATAATAGAGTATCAATAGTGATAGTCCCAAAATACCTGGAATTTCAAACAACTACGAATTTAATAATTTCACTAGAATAACATATGACACTACATATATACATACAATTTGATGATATGAATAATTAATACCAAAAAAAAAGAATTTATATAAAGCACATTTTTTCAAAGTTTAAAATAATTTTAAGAGCGTTTTTAGTGCATTTTAAAAAAAAAATTCTGTTATAACTTATAAGTGCATTAAATCGTATTTTTTTAAGGCATTTTTCTCGTTTTTTAGAGAACTTAATTTCGTCCCCTAAACCTATGTATTAGGTATTATTATATAGGTATTAGTATATATTTATCACGAGGGTCCGATTTCTGCCAGGTGCGAGGGACCTAAGAAACCGGGGCTTGCTAATATTCACCGCGGCGCAGCAATAACATGTACGCCACCGATTGAGCGGTGTCCGGGAGATTTGGATACGTACAGTACCTATGTTGGCTCCAAGTCGTGGTGTGCAAAGCGACCCTCGACGGATCATTAATATATTGTCGTCGTGCCTATTAAATTATAATATTTTATTATTTGCACGTACAATATTTCTCTGTCGAACCGGCGCGCCGGCGCTGCAGCGGCTCCCCTTTGTAATATCATACCGCGATCGATATAACTTTTTTCAGTACAGTCTGTCGATTTTCAGAATATATATGTTTCCTTAGCGGTCGCGGAATCACCGCGGTTGGCCACGTGCCGTGTACTAGAGAGTTGTTGTATCACGATAAAATTAAACGAAAAACTCATACGTCGCAGTTCTCAATGTTGCTCCATTGCGGTTTCGAAAAATCCGGGAAAATTGTCGCAATCAACGGAGAATGGAAGTCAATCCGTCTGGACAGAGTGTTAAATTATTATTGTACAAACGTCGCATACACTTACATGGTCGCCGTACGTACCGCTTTGACGCGTTCACACATATCGGTGTACATAATATACACGGGATTCGCGGGATTTGGGTGGGCGTATAGGGTGTGTCGATAACGCGTCAGGAATCGAAAGTTCGTTGCGGTAGTGGCGAGAGTGTACCGTAGAGTGTACATATAGTGTGCGGGGTTGGGTATAAATCCAATTAACGTGAATTCGATATGTGCCACGTCATATATGTAAATCACAATGCGACGGGAAATAAAACAAATCCTGCACCACCTTCCTGCACAGGACCAGAGGACGACGATCTCGCGCTCGCGCGCAGGTATTGCGGCGGAGTTTGCAGGGCGAGACTCGATTAACGCTGCAGCATGCGAAACGACGAGGGTGGAAGCGTCCATCATCGACGGCGGGGAGACGAATTCGCGATCAATTCGACCGTGTAAACACTATACACATGTATATATTGTACGCGGATGTATATTGTCCGCACAGGGTGTGGGTGAGTGTATATAATGCAACGGCAATAATAATATACGTACGGCCACCGTAGTCTTCTGAAATATCAGTAAACGGGCGCATAGGGGGTGCGGACCGGGGGTTGAAGCTCGACGCAAAACAAATACGCGGAAATACGCGTGTGGGCAGAGTACAATTACAACTGTACGATACACACACACTGTATAAATAAATATATGCGTGGAGACACACCGAGACGACTGCTCGCGGCCGTCATTGTGTCGGACGTGCGCGATCACTCTGTACACGCAGCACCATGTGCTACACCAATAAGCTACATCAGCGGTTCTCAAACTTTTTTTTTCGCGTACCACTTAAGTATATTATCAATCAGTCGCGTACCCACTGGTGATTAAAAATAGAATAAAACAAAGGTGACGTTTTAATAAGGATGGTTTCATACTTTGGTTACAAATAATTTCATTACAGATAACACATTGAGGCCTAGGCTCATTGCTTACGTCTATGACCGTGAATCCAATATTAATATACTCAGGATCATATTTCATAGGATTATTCACATCTTGACTTGCGCTTTCCGATTTTGAATTAAAACTTACTGAACAGTTTTCAGGCGTAGATTTATTGTATGTTGCTCTATTTAGACGCTTATCCATGCTTTTACTGTTTCAGTACTGATATAAAATTATGTACGTTGTAAATTGTAATTATTATAAACACAAATATAAAGACAACAATTTAATTTAATTTTCCGTTTTACCAACATTCGGCCTTCCGCGTACCACCATGTAGTCTTTCGCGTACCACAGTTTGAGAACCGCTGGGCTACATAATACTCAAAATTCAAATGCACGTATTATAATGTAGTACGCGCGTACTGACGAGTACGAGTGTACGGGTTAACCGTGCGTACATTTATCTCGGTAGAAAATCATCCCGCACTGAATATAATAGATAATATGTTGTAATGTATCGAATTCACTTGAAATAACTGTTAAGGCTGGAAGAATACTCGAAGAACCGACGATTTCGATGTTGTACTTTACAGTCGTTCCCGCAGTCGAGTATAAAAGTATATGCGGTTCCATTCATAAGTCAAATTTGTTTCTTTGAAACGCTTTCTTCAATCAACCACGGCAGTTCATAAAAACGATATATTATACCCACGGTAGTTCATACCTATGTACATTGACATCGATTTACAGGCTACGATATGATTTGAATTTTGAAACAGTTTTCACTTTTAGCAAACATTACTCCCGGCTGGCTCGACAACTTTTACATAGGTTTCAGATTCAAGTTGGTGCAGTACACCGTAAAATATATTCACGAACAGTGCCATGTATTTACGAGTACGTTTGCTAGCTACATGGTGTACGCGTAAATACGTAAACCGTAAAACTATAGGCTGTGCCTGCGCGTTTCGGATATTATCGTGTGTATATCTCGCTATAAGAGTGTCTATAGAATGTTATGGTGTATACGTATGACATGGTATGATATGGGTCCTATGGTATATACACCTATGTCCTAAAAAACTGTAAGTATATATTTATGATTGTTAAACGCTTTTGTGTTATTGGCTATATTTTATTGTGAACTAAACAATTGTGACTGGTGACATCTATACCATTATCGCGATTACAAAAAAAAAAAAACAGGAATATTTATATGCTAAATGTAGATGGCGAAAGCTAGAAACTTTTTAATGTAATAAAAAAAAACCTATGGCCTATATTATGGGGCTGGTCGTTCAACGATATTTTATTAATGTAATTTCGTTTTTACAATAACGCTCGCACCGCGCGTACACACGTTTTTACGCGGCGTAAAACAGTTTCAGTTGTATCGTCACGACTATGATGGTATTCACTACACTTGCATGTATCCCAGTGATAGTCGCGTGGAATTGTAAAAAAAAAAAAATGTCTTTCCACAAAGAATTCGATTACCTTATAAATAGCGTTTTAATCTTATGCAACCGAACGAGGCCATTAAACGACGATCATCTTAAATACCTAGGTACCCATAGTTACGTTCACTCTGCAATATTATTATTGAGTAATGTGCAGCATTATACTCCTGTAGAACATCCATTATAATCCACCAACCTAGGCATTATCATTATACATTTTTAATCATTTCAATGTTTCGAAACACCACGATTAAATATCGTGAAAATAACATTAATGACATTAATATGAATACTGTCGCTTTGGGATGAAGCTTAAATCACGTAATAAAGTGTACGTTAAATTAGTATAGCATACGATGATTCTATATTTTTTTTTCCTTAGCCCTTAAACTTTGATCATTTTTAGTGCTCTCTAAATTATGCTGCACTCGAGGAGTAGATATTAAAATTACAATAATATTTTCAACATAATACTTTGAACTGGAATAGTACGTTTTTCGGCAAGCTCGCAACTGTATAATATTATATGAATAGCGCACTTGTCCACGTGTCTTTTGTAATATCTGCAGTCCATCTCCACGCGTGAACCCCTTTGGCACGTGCGTATACCAAGTGTATAGTACTGTGACGCGTGTCTGTGACAGTAGTCGTAACGGAAATACTTGACTAAACCTAAAAGCCAATTTTATCTGTAGGATTATACTAGCTGTACATATTAAACTTGAAATTTCAAAGAGAAATAACACTAATTGTATGTAAATGAAACATACCCGGAGAGTTTACACGATCAATTTGTCTGTTTATAATATTGAATTTAAACTAAGCAATATTTTGATTTTATAAAAATAATGTAGTCAGATAAAATGTGAACTATTTGAACAAAAATCTTCGAATAATAGTATCATGTACCTTTTTTCACCGAACACTATAATTTATTAATATTTTAATATTATGCATTTTAAATAAAATTATTTAATTATTTCTTTTAATTTTGCTTTTTTATATTAATTCTTGTAATGTTGAAATATATAAAAGTAGACACAAATTTTATGTTTTTTTTTGCAAAGCTAATGCATAATAGCCTATGTTATTCAACATCTTGTTCACACTTATAACTTATAAGAAAAAATCATTTGAAAATTCTAATATTCAAATAATCATAAAACAATTAGCTGTGTATTCTTAAGCTCGTGTATTAGATTTCTAGGGAAGATGTTAAAAAAATGTTTTAAATGTATTTGGTTACTTTTTGTATTTCTACTTACGTTTCAAGATTCAGAATAATCTTTTACATCGTTTATTGTTTATTTTAAGGAATACATTTAAAATCATGTAATATTTATTTTCTGTAACTCAAACCAAATATTAGGCAGGTTTTTATGATATTTGCGTTTAAACATATTTAAATATTACCGGGAGTCGTGGCAATTACCCACTTAGGTACGAACGCATTATTTATACCAAAGAAAATTAATTCAAAATATTAATATAGTTTGATCACGGTCCGTTTAAATATGTAAATCATGATTATAAAGTATAAACATAATGTACGTGGTTAGTATTAAAAAATTAAGACCAAAACGTTTTAACGCAATTAAAAATATATATATGTACATGTATAGTATATATTTGTGAAAAAAATTAAGAACGGTTTTATTATGGTTGTACGTATTTATAATAATACACTAGTAAATGTGACATTGCGTAGCGTTTAATACCAACATCATAGGCCACATAAAAATACGCTTGTAAAAAAAAAAAAATATAATAATAACTGTCGTCTCTAATTATTCATGTTTAGGACCCTTTTTCGTAAACGCATGTTAACGGTTAGTTTCAATTACAATATTACCCGTCCCCCGTCGTATATCAACCCTTTTTTTTTATACTCACGCATTCAGTTAAGTGGTTCCAAGGTTCGTCCGATTTTTTATCCACCTCGTCGTCAACAATCACCCCCTACCCATCTACCATTAATCACCATCCGCCCGCCCTCCGACCCGAGACCGACGATACAATAATATAAGATTTCTGATTTTCCCAGTCGGACGGCGGAGTAATGCGCGCGAAAACAAATACGACCGGTGCCTTGGCAGCTAGGCATTTCTACTTGCAGATGTGTCCGCGGTAATTACTATTAACGATAATCCGGCGCTCCGCTCGAGTCGCATTGTAACCTGCAACGTGCGTTTGCCGTGATCGAGTATTTCGCGTTTCGGGTAAACAATGTTTTCACCGGAAAGTTTCTAATTTAACATTTTACAATCGATGGTCGGACCTCGGGTTTTTCCGAGTGTAAACCCTGTTTCAGCTTGACTTATGGTCATATAAAGAGCTTAAAAGTTTTTCATCGATTTCTTTCTTTTATTTCTTTTTTTTTTTCATTCTTCTCACAAATTAATGGGTTTCTCCGTTCAACCGTTGAAAGGCGTTTTAAAATGTTGTCATTATTTTTAATTTTAATTCGAAAATAATTGGACTAGATTGTTGAGATCCGCATCGTTAACGGAAACAACTGTATAAGTTGTTGTCAATAATATTACGTACACGCATATCCTACAAACATTGAATCAAATGCTTAAAAAGTTAATCTGCCGAAAACATAATGTATGCCTACGTCCACGTACGGTTTTTATAGATCAAGCTTCTTTTTAAATTGTTTCGTTTCAACTTTCAAATATCATGTGTAAAATTAAATATACATTTTGGTATTTCAGGAAATATAATTTTTTATTTTCACACAATTTAATATAGCTTATCAATGTTGTGTTGTATTGGGCAAACGAAGGTTGAAATATTCGTATTAAATTGTACGAACCTTTTAAAAATTAAAAATATAATAATAATAAAACTACAAAATAATACTGCTCCGTGAGTATAAACAACTATTGCAGTATTAAGATATTTCAGATGTTTAAGCGTGCAAATTCTTAACAACTTTAAGATTACTTTTTGGATATTTTCCGAAAACGTTTTACCCCCACCCAGTTTAAGTACTTTCAAACGAATGTCAAACTTTGTTCGGCACCCCTTCAATATGCCATTCTGGTGTTCAGTTGACCGAAAGATAAGAACTGAAGACCGTCCAAAAATCTCCTTGTGACATTGAGGGTTGCGCGTATAACTCGGGGTCGAGTATTTCAATGGGGGACAATAGAAAATCCCATAGATTAGTGCGGTACACACTTTATTTTGTAAGATTTTCTCACAACATATCTGGATCAGATAAACTAGGTGCATCGCTACTTCGCAGATCCCGTCGTTCGCGATAAACGAAAATTTGAAAGAAAAATAAAAGCGAATACGTTCGTGGGGGGAAGTTACGTGAACATCCATGAGTTCACACAGTACCGTTAAGATCGTTCAAATCATCTACAAACGCGTGGTGTCTTTAAACGAACATTAATAATTAATTTCATATGATTGTACGATATACTTTATTAGCATTATAGCATCATACGTCTCGTCAATGGTTTAATTAACATTTTGAACATATCGTTCAGGAACCGTGGTATTATAATATTTGACTCGCACAGCAGATCACAATTTATTGCTCTATTCCAATTATACGTAATATTGAAGAATTCAAAATGCAATACCACGAATCATGATGCGTGCAGTGTACGTTGGCCGCTCCCTTTAAAATCGCAATGCAATCGTAATTTCTGAATTGCGCTTGTTATATTACTATTGGTAATAAAAATTCATCTCGCATAGTACCTACCGTATTATACTGTACGTTTGTCCGATCAAATAATAATAACAGTCGCCCGTGGAACTATAGGAGTATAATAATAGAAACGCGGATAGTCGCGTACCCGTGCGATAAAAGAAAAACTAAAAGAATTTTTATCATTACACCTGCACGTCTCGTGGTACAACAAGACTTTAAAAATGGCCACACGTATGCACGTTTACGTTGAAAAATGTCAGCAACGATACGTTTCACGTATGGCTAATAATAAATAGTTTAACATCAAACCTTGCTGCGTTGACGATGAGTTAAATACGTGGTTGTTAACTGTGTATAGACCGGTGGTGCGCACCGGTGGTACAGCTCAACGACGTCTTCACCTCTTTGTACGGTGTTAGAAAATAAATAATTATAAACATTAAGCCGTGGTACTTTTCTGTAATTTGAATCTAAATATTTGTACGACGCGAACAACTGCGGGTGGTGCGGCGGCGGCGGCGGTACGATTACAAACAACCGAAGTCAGGAAGTGTTTGATTATGCGTAATTTTCGGGCTCGCGACGATTTGAGTACGTTTTTGATGTGATAAACTCGAAACTTGTGCCCGCCGCGCCTTACTAAACGGCATAATGTTCGAGAACGCGTTCCCGGTGTGTATTTACTATTTACGTACTTTTTGGCATACATATACACGTGTCGTTGCTATTCATTTCCGGATGCGTTTTAATGTGCCGTGAAACGTGGAATGCCAACAAAATAAAAAAGAGCTACAAATGAATTTTTATTTTTTTTTTTTACTTTGGTAAAGCAGTGAGCACCTAGCTCCACTCTTACATACACGTGTGAAAATTAAGGTCCTATAGTTATAGACTATAGTATAGAATATACGAACATTGTCGCGACAATAATTATATTTGTTTCGAATTTTTAGATAACAACACATCTATTTATGGTTTCGATGATAGGCGTATTTTGGTATGCATCCAAACACATCCAATTTACATGCAATAAAATTCAGTAAAAATAACTTTTTAAAAGATTATAACTTTATGACTAAAATTTATGTATTTGAAATTAGAATCTTAATTAAAATTCATACAAATTCAATCAACACGTTAAATTGTTTTTGTTAACACTTTTTTATGTATGCTAGCACAGACATGACTTTGGAATATTTACTAATGAAATTTCTCAGACTTGTTCAACATTTTGCACTACCAAATAATGAACCTGGTATAAATAAAAAAGCAGATTTAATGATTAAATCTTAAGAGAAAAAGTCTTCTCTGTTTAAACATGGATCTTGTAAATTTATCTATACACGTATTATAACGCATAGATTATATAGATTATGTATTTTATTTAAATTAAAACAATTATTATTGCGTTGCACATAAATAAATTTACTCTTATCGACAATTCCGGTTTTTCACTGTTTTATAAACTTTCGCGTCCGAGTACGTTAGATCGTAACAACAAATTTGTCGAGGAAATTGTTTACATCAATAGAACAGACGTGGAAAGCTACAATGCAAAATGTGTATTTTGTAATATTATTACATATTGTAACTTATAAAATGTATTATAATTTATAACCAATAGAATCGCAACACGCTGGATGCTATCCAAACTACATTTTGTATTTATTTATACGAAACCGTGTACAACATTTACAAAGAGAATATACTCGTATACATACCTATATCAGTTCAACAAACTATTCATTCTTATAGACCATTATTCCGTAAAACATACATAATATCACATTGTACCTAACGACATGAGTGTTTTTCATAACAATACAATGTTTTTAAATAAACCTCTGTAAACCGAACAGTCATAACTTCAAGAATCATAACACATAATGCTCAATATACATAGAATTATAATATATTCAATATATCAATATCATTGAAATGTTAAGTTACTAAATTTGGATTAACGTTGGTGGGAACATAATATTCGTGAGACACGTCTAACAGCTAAATGCTTTTACATCTATTTTTATACACGTGTACTCTATGTATGTGGTTAAAGTCAGGAAAAATCTATGGGATCAAAAAATAGCTCAAATACCTATATATTTCACGTATACAAAAAGGTCTACTATAACTTTTTGGCTTTTTGAAATTGAAATTAATAATATAAAATTAAATTTGTTACTGGTGCATGTATACGTGAATATAAGTTAAATATATATATATAATACTTAATACGCATTGAAGTTTTATTTCAAACATAATAGTCTATACGCTATACTATTAAAACTATGTTCTACCGTAAGTTATGTTAAAAATGAATAAAAAATACTAAACAAATATTATCAAATTATAGCTATCAATCAATTGAATTTAACGAGCAATATAATCCATAAATCGTTTCAGCGCCAGATAACAAATTTTAGTAATTTATACAGTATCAAAAAAATTATATTACAATTTAGATTTATCGGCTATAACCTTTCAGTACTGTCAATTTTCATAAACGTAATATGTGAAAGGTTAACTACAATATAAATGCCCTTACATTTTAAGTGAACTCTGTATTGTTAACTATTTATAATTATTGTTTACTCCTTGTTTGTGTTAAATTGTGTACAAGGTAAAATCATTAAGTTAAAAACAACGACAAAAAAAACTTAATAAAATGCTTTATTATTATAGTTAATATCTAACAAAGAGAAAATGTCTTGGATATTTTGAAGGGTTTTCCTATTTGGATTTAGACGTTTCAATAGCAATGTTTTCATTATTTTATTATTATTATTATTTTACCGTCTTATCAAGTACGTGTTCGAAGAACGTGAAAAGAAACGTTAGCAAAGTTTAATCGAATGGAATAAGTTTAACCATTTTTGAAAGTTTTTTCTATTCGCTTTAACTTAGAATCAATAGAAAAAAACCTAACCTCAAGGTAAGAAAAAACAAGCTTAAAAACTATTTGTTTATATTCATACCGGGAAAATGGTTTTGACAACTAAACGATTTTATACTTTTAAAGTTTTATTGATTTTTTCAGTAAGTTTTATTATGAATATAACAGCTTGCAAAAAGAACCAAACACGTTACTATAATCATTGTGATAAGTTATTGTTCATTGTATGGTTGTATAAAAACTGTGGTATAAATTGGTTCTACAAGGGAGTATTGAAGTAGCTGGAAAACTTTAATTTATGAATATCTAACCGATAAGCTATAAAATACATTTATTTACCTAATTGAATAATCGATTTTTCAAAAATTGCAAGTTATATTTTTAAAAGCAGTATAATGTCCTTTTCCTTCTCATAAAAATCACTAAAGAATAGTTGCATTTGTTGTTAATACTTAAAATACTCAATTGTAATAGTCTGAATCGTATATTCGTATTTATAGAATTTATGAGTTAAGAGTGGGTCTTTAAGTCTTAAAATGTAATATTAACAATAACAAAAAACACTTTGAAAATCTCCTTCCAAATTAAATATTTGAATATAACATATATAAATTATAGGTATAACATATTTACATATATTTAGTACATAAAAAACACTGATGACCTATAAAAATGTTATAAATACAACACTATTCGAACTACTAGTGATAATGTTATGTCAACAACATATAAGTATTTTTTAAAATATGTATATTTATTTTGGTAGGTTTAAACACTACGAGAAATATCTTGAACAAAAAATTCCATGTTTAAGTATATTTTAGTATTCTAAACATATTTTATCATAATATAGATCACTACAATATGAAACACACTTGAGTATCTAAAAATATAATGACAAAATGTATATCATGGCGATATTCTTTTGATTATTTACAATGATATTATAATTGAACGATTGAAATACTATGTTGCTAATTACAAGTTATTATTAATGGGAATTAATTATTTTACTCACCGTCCACAAAAAATCAGTATGCTTTATGATTTAGTTCATTCTTATGCATGTAGACATATAAAAGGGCACTACAAACCATTTCAATATAACGTTGATGGAAGTATTTCAATACAATTACACAGGAATGCCAAGAGAGCTATCCAAAGACTGCTATAAATGAACAATAATTATGATAATTTTCCTGAGTTAAAAACATTAGTAATACCCATTATTTAAATTTTATTAAATGTACGATATCTCGAAACTTAAAATTGTATTTTATATTGCAGCATTATGATAATGTTATTAATTTCAGTATTAATATTTGTATTAGCTCAATATAAATTTAATAAAATTTGTCAATTAAGTTTTTAACGTTCCATTAAAGTAGATTTTCGAATGCGTGTATGAATATATAATTAAATTAATATTGGACTTGGAGTTGGCTATTAACAGTGAATTAAATACTTTGCTGCACTAAAAACCACACGTTTTAATATTATGACATTTTAATTTAAAACGATACGCTTTTACACCAACCATAGTTTACATTTAATTTAACAAAACTAATAGATGGATATAGTTTTGTGTTTAAAATACTAATTAAAATCTGTTTAGTGCTTAATCTTTCATACGATTCTGTAAGTCCATCTTCTACAAGGTTGTATCCAATTAATCATTTTCGATTAAACAGTACATTAATGAATATATTAGTTTACAGCAGATCCAAATGGCTTTTTTCCCTCGTATGGGTCGCGGAAAATTATTTTAAAATGTAGCAAACTTAAACAACATAGACAAATCATTGGAAACCCATATACTCTCACCCACTTGTTGAGCCATCCGTAAAACAATTGAAATGAACCATTTGAACTGGAAAGTAATATCTTTTCGCACTACTCTCTGGTTAGTACGCCATCGATACTTATCCGGACCAAGCTAGTAGCCGTGTAAGCTCCTTATAAGTCTCCCGTAGTGAAGTATATTTATACTTATATATATATATATATTTGTTTTATAAGAGTGGAGTACAATAATAATGATAATAATAATAATAATAATAATAATAGAGGGCGAAGAAATCCCCGAAAAATTGAAAGCTCTCTCGCCCTCTTCCAATTCGTTCTTTCATAGGTTTTTCCCACCATCTATCGACCAATCGACCGTAATACTCGTTGTAATCCTATTTCGGCGCGAACTAAACGAAATTGAATTCATGATTTTCCGATCCAGACGACATATTATATATACCGGGTACTGGCAACTTTGTAAGATTTACGCACAGGGTAAATCGAACCGTCGCACGCCTAAGGTGGATATTTACAAACATATTCTTAGTAATTGACATTTTAGAAAGACCCACGTGGAATATTTTCACAAAACCAAACGCACAATTAAATACGTAGGAGTTTGCTAAATAAATACCTAGTTTGTGAAATCCAGTAGCGGAACATTTTAATAAATAAATTACTGCGTGGGTTTACTATTTGATGACCGTTTTAGTATTTTTTTAATTCATTAAATATTACTATCGCTGAGAAATTTTATAAAACATTAACGAAATAGTGTATTGCCATTTGCGGAACTAGGTACCTGCATTAATAGTGGCTACACAAACATTTCTAATGAGCACTTTTAGAAATAATGAAAACATTTCAAGTTTAAAAAAGCATAGAGTTCATTCATTTCTGGCACTGTTTAGTACAATAATACATTAAATATTATAGATTAATTAATAATATTTATTAAATTTGCTACAAAAAAATACTAATAACAATAATTTAAATATTTAACTGCTATAACAACAAGCGATGAAAATACGAAGTACAAGTAATATTTAATAACGATAATATTATTTTTCTTATTACAGATGGTTCTGATGAGCAGAACTGTAATAGTTCGGTTCGTTCTACACTGATAATTAGTTCATAAATATTACATGTAAATACCAACTGAATTTTGATTGTTTATAAACCGTAATCAATAAAATAGACAAAAGTAAAAAAATAAGCTTTACGTCTCAGTTGTTTTCATTAAGACAACTAGACAAGTGCAGCTGCAAATTATTAATTGTACTGGAAAATAGTCTACCACAGACATTTTTGAAAAACTCATAAGCTACTTGCACACTTTTCGATCCCCTATTAAACGTACACATCTAACCTATGCGTAATCGGAATTCATCCATATCTCCGAATGTCAGGTACAAAGAGAATTCACTGTAATATGTTTTATTTCAGTTACATCCATTTTACTAAAATATATATATACATTATACACACACCGAATAATAGTTTTATGTCTATTTCGACAGTTAATTATATTTATAGTAAGTTAATTACAAGCTTATGAAAATCTTATGGAATAAACAATAAAAGCTAAATCAACACTACTATTACCTATTGATAAGTAAACATAATATCGTACGGTAGAAAAAACATCGGTGCTGTCGTTGATTATTATCATAAATCTTTTATATGAAATAATAATGCTTTGTCATTAATGCGTACGACAATAACTAAATACACTTTCTACGATAGCACAAGCTTATCAAGTATTATATGACACTCAAAGTCTAAATATTATTTAAAACTAATTTTTATACTTCCAATGTTTTTACACTCAATAGTAAAAGATTGGTGGTTTTTTTATCATTACTACAGAATTTAAAATGTTTAACAAATCTATCCGATAACATTCATTATAACATTTATATCATTTCTAAAGAATAAACAAGAGTTTATAGTTTTACATTTTACAATGAACGTATTTATATTAGTTGAATAAATATATATCCAATTACAAGTATGGAGGTGCGGGTAAATTTTAATTGTATGACAAAATTGTTAGGTTTTTTGATACGCAAAATTATCAACTAATGTATCACATGTATATAAATACCATGAGATTTATAACGCATTTTATACATTGAAAAATTAACATTTTTTTTTTTTTTTAACAAGATGAATTAACCATTCACATCTGAACGGAAAATAGAAAGTTGGTATTGTCACCATCCAATTACTACGCATCTCATGAACCATCATGATAATAAACACTTGTCAGCACTATCCGTACATACATAGGTATTTCTATCTTTCGTACCGAATCGTGCCATTTCAAAAATAAAATGTGGAATGGTATAGTAAGATGAAGTACTTTTTAAATATTATATATGTTTGTTCTAATTATAACGATGAAAATTATCTATAGTCTATATTTTTTTGCAGTGATATACATCTAATTTTTTATAAAAAACAAAACAAATATCAACGCAATAATTAGACGCGAGAATAATAATAATTGGTCTAATCTTCAAAATAATGTTTCATCAATGAGTGTGTATACTGTTATACAAGTCACGACTATTAAGATTAGTTTTTAATAGGACTATAAAACATACGTAGTTGGATATCTAAGTGTAAATAATTTGTGTTTTTTCTCAACAAAATTAGTTGGTAAAATAAAATAAAATAAGACGTGGCACAAGGAGGATTCGAAAAATGTAATTTCTATTAGAAGTTTCGTAATAAATCAAAATAAAACCAATGGCCGTTTTTACTGTAAAGACTCTTCCAATCTTATAAGACTTGGCTGTGTTATTATTATGATACATGTTTACGTTTTGGTATAGTATACATTACGTAACTAAAGGGGACCGACAATATTATTGTATACACTCGCAGTTATTGGTTTCTATATAATCATTAGTGACTATATGACGTAATATGATCTGATGACACTGTAATCGCGGTGAACGACTATACGATGGTAAAATGAAATCTGGAAAACAATCGAAAACAAATCTAAAGTTTAAGTATTGCTTTGTAAAAGTTCGATTTAATGTGTTATAGAAACCTATAAAATGTATAATGTGTATATTATGTATTTATATGTGATACGTACTGTTATTAACGGAAGAATACATTAAATGAGTCATAATGCATACATTTTATACGAGTATAATAATATAAGGATTATTTCTGAAGATTCATTATCGTATGGTTCAAATGTTCCGCGTCGACAGACTACAATAAAATAAGGAAATTTTTTTTTTATCAAAAATACCATTTTTACCACAACCCAGTAATATAACATTATGATATTTATAGTTTTTTTGTTTTTTTTGTACACATTCAGCACATTTTATCGGACTGTATAATATGAACACGCAAATAAAAATTTAAAGAATCGCTTAGAATGTTACTAGATTAGAATCTTTTAACAAGAACCCTTTCAATTATTATTTCACTTAATCATAATAAATGAAAAGTTCATGTATTTTTGTTTTTCTTGGAACACGCAAATTATTTATACTGGTTTAATTATATACATTAAATACACACGATACACTTTGTTCACAATGATAAGTTATAGCATAGTTCGCAATCGCATTGGTTACAACTTAATAATAAGAAAATGACGTAACAGAAATGTTTAAATTCATCACAAGACAGTTTTTATCACATATCTTACATGTTTTTTTTTTTCTAATGAAACAAAATATGTGGTTATAAAATATAAATATGCTTAAACGTTAAATCGTTTCAAAAAGTATTCTGAATTAAACTCGGTTTTTCGGAATAAGAAAAAAAATTTATCTAAACTGACGCTTTTTAAATTCTTCATCATGGTTTTGTTTATTCAGTAAAAAAAAATTGAGAACCATACAGTTTTGTTAAATTAAATTATCAATCATAATAATCGTCCTCTACCTGATCAGTAGTGTAGTGTAAGAAATATTTTTCATTATAAAAGTAACCAATTTAAGATGATTAAATTGCTATAATTTTAGTTTGTTTTACACAGCATTGTTGAGACATCCTTTAAAAGTCGTCTTTCAAGTTCATTAGACGATTAGAACACTATTTTGTAAAATCCTCACAAACACTATTCACAATAATGCGTATTCTTTAATTAATGTTTATTTTCTTATTTTAAATATTTGTATATTTTTAATATTAGTAATATTAAATTAAAATTGGGTTTTCGCATTACATCATGCCTGTGGTTTTGTGGTGATAGTATATCGTTTGTTTGAAGTAATATTAAATTAAGATAAGAGTGAACAAAGCAAAGGAATATTTTTTCAATCAGATAAAAACCTCTATGTTTAAGTAATTAGATCTTCAGAACTGAAAATCAGTATTTGATGACAACGCGATTGTGTTTTATGTGCTAAAATTAAATTAAAACGTTAGTGATTTAAAATTGTACGTGATAATGTTGAATATATCTATACAGATATTTCTAGAGCAATTTTTTTTTGGTATCACAAACGAAAAAATCGTTTTCTTTAATTGTTTACAATGCCATTAAAATAAAAATATCTTACTTCGTCTAAATTTAACACTAACTGTTACGTTCTAGTACTAAACTAATCTATATTTTTCTCATTCGTTTAATATTTTCATTCAGGAACTCTGCACGGTAATAATAGCTGAATGTGATGATTCGAAAAATATATCATTAAATCGAAAAGGTCAAAGATATTGATAAGACACTATACATTATGCTAACTAAACAATGATTAGAGCGGATTGCGCATCGATTCGCACCATGTTAAGCTGAAGTATTTCTGTAAGCAAAATTGTATGATTTAAATATTGACACAGTTTATAAAAGATAATGCTAAACGAATACAACTTCTAATTCGTCTTTGAAATTGTTTAAAATGACATTCCGAGCATACCACAGTAACTCACTTACACATATTAATATATGTATTATAGTGCGTGTAGAATAATAAGGCCGGAAATGTAACAACTATTTTTCCCATGGATCTCTAATGACCATTGTTTAAAATCGTCCAAAGTCGTAGCAGAACCGACAAAAAAAAAAGAGAAACAACATCCCGTTGTATGTGCATGGGCACCTAAAAGGACCCTAAACACACATTATTATTCATTTTGTCCATTTTTCTCTCTCTTTTTAATTCAACGAATAAAAACAAAATATTAATATAAAAATCCAAAACTGGAACTGACAGGGACACAAGGGTAATAATAAATAAACAAAACGTACCGTATAACCGCACTATATGTCATGAGCACCATAAAACTCGTACGCAAACACTATAGGTACATACATATATATACAAGACTCGAAATTCATTACAATAGTGTTATTTATTATTATAATTTCCTTTTGCATAGCGCAGTGTTTTAATTTCACTAAATACCTGTACCTTACACCTTGTGATTGTCGCATTGTCCAAGGATTAATAAATTTAATTATAACACTCTGTATATCCGATAATGTTGCGATAATTACGATTGCGTGGAATTAAAAAATGTAATAAGTAAAATATCTCATTACACACTACTTATATTATTTAACAATCAAATTATTATAAAATTACGGCTGGTATAAAAATCATCGTGCTGATTCATGTATTACAGTGTGTTTCCACTTTCCAGTCATTTACTTTGTAAATCTACCTCAAGTTATTTTAAGGATTAGGTTGATGAAATGGAGATAACTCCATTAGTGATGTTCTTGGAGTACCAGCTCATAATAATAATAATAATAAGATATATAGTCGAGCGCATAATGCATATTTATTTTTGGTTAGATTTTTTAATGGTATATACTTCTCTCAGTCTATACTTATTTTTTAAAAGTAATATTATTTATTATGATGTAGGTAAGTATGTTTTATTTTTAGCGTTCGAACATAAAAATAAATACAATTATTAATTTGTTTATTTCATTAAAACTATGTACCTATTCATAACGTTAACATTATGTCGAATTATAAATCCAAACTTTCCATATCATAAATATTATGGATACCGGCATAAAAACTAACCGGTAGCTTAATATTTTGTGTAAAAAATGGGTTTAATTTTTCTTTCCGTACTAAACGATTTATTGTAGCACAGTGTTTTATAAATTTAAGTATTTTCGCAAAAAAAAATAAAAAAATACAGGTAGTTATAACCAATTAAATGTTCAAGTTACAAATGAGACCCACTTAAAATCGAGAGAAAATACTAAAATGAATATCGTATAAAATAAAAAAAAATTAAAATGTTATTATATTTTTAACTCTTTTATTTTTTTTTTATAAGTCATTTCATATTTTAATTTAATGAAACGGTATAGTTAATGCAATACATTTATCTCAACTCTTTGGTAAATTACGCAATATTAAATTAAATATGTTTTAAAATGAAATAGGTATTATTTTAAAGACCCCGTTGAAAATGATTATTTATGCTTAAAATTAAAATAACACTTGGTACTCTCACTTTTTCATATTTATTTGTGTAATTATCTAATCCATACATGTTTAATCATTTAATTAATTACGAAAGCCATGAAACTACATATTTGAGTGTTATGTTACATAAATACAAATATTGAATAAACGATTGAGTTTCAATTTCACCAATGTTATTGAAAATAAATCATACTATCCACATTTTAACAGCATTAACCATTCTAATAAAATACATAGTGTGCTTCATAATATTATTATATCACCTATCACATATGTATTATACGTACGTATATTTGTAAACACATAACTATTTTGTTTGTTGATTATATAAATTAAAAATTGTTTACTAAAAATATTTTCAAAGTTTTCTTTTTTTCTCGATTAGTTAGGATTTTTTTTAAAGAAGGTTAGTTAATTACTTTTCAAAATTGGACTATTTTATTATATTTCAGTACGAGAAAAAAAACACGCATTAATAAATAATATATGTATGCCTACTAATTAACCAGCCCGTTGAATAAAAAAATAATCTGTAGCAGCTACAATAAAATAGATTGTATGATACAAATTGAATATAAGTCATGGAATAACTTTTTTTGTACTACAGAGTTTAATGACGAATGTTTAAATGTAAATTCTTGTATTTGATAATAGTCTTGTATTGTACCGTGTACACGAGCATCCTAATGTCCAAAGAGGACGCAACAATGTGCACCGCATCATATGGGGTCCGTATCAATAAAAAAAAAACATATTTTTACCGAATGTCACTTGTACACGATATGGTGGATGGAAAAAATTCCTAAAAAACTCCGGAATCTCTGGACACCGTACTAAATCAGGATCCCTATGATTGTATCATCTCAGCCGGTCTACTCAGCAATATATAATGTACTCCAATTCCATGCATTTCTAGTACCTAAGTAATCAATTCAATATTCGTGTACCACTGTAAGTTAGTTAATGTAATTTCTTGTATAATAATTTAACGCGGAGAATACCACCCAGTGGCCATTGGGTTTATTTCAAATCAAAAAAAATACCTGTATATCCACTACATTGTAATACCCATCTAACAGTATTGGATATGAAGCGATTTAATATAATAATGCATTTCTGAGAATTTATTTTTATTTTCAATTTGAATGAATGTAATATTTTATTTCCAACCATTGATTAAAAGTACTCATGGGTATAATATATTATATGTTACACGACTGCGGTTTTTTGGTTTTATTATTAAGTCATTATTTTTCCTCGTTTTTTTTTCTCGTAAATTTACATAATCTACATAAAACAATTGTACATCATATTTGATATTTTAATATAATAACATCATGTACGATTTATTACCGATTGGTAGAACATTATGAGATATACATACCTAAAGTAAATAATTTTAGTATAGTACCTACTACCTGTAATAGAGTTTAATATTTTAGTCGTGGAAATGTTTATCAGAAGAGAAATATTCCACAAAAATGACTGTAAGTAAAATTATAAATCAACAAATATTTTAAGAAATTTAAGTATTGAACATGCAAATTCTATGAAACTTAAAATGTTGTAAACTATTTTATATTCATTTGAATGATCGTTCAATGCTAGTATAAATCGCATGTCTAGCTAATGCTTTCAATTAATATTTGAGTAATTTATATATTTTAAAGTTTACGTTTTCGTTGTATTTATTTATAATTACAGTACAGAATAAATGTAAGTACTATGTACATAACAAATACATCATGATAATTAATAAGAAATCTTATTACAAGAAGAATTGAAGATCCAATTATTATTTTAATCTGAGTATCTCATCTATTATAAATTATCTTATATAGGACATTTCATTCAAAGAATAAACCCTACAGTAAACTGGGATTTCGAGAATTATTTGCAGTCTGCAATAATTTACCATTACTTTTAAGTTTAGAACAATAATTCTTTATAATACAACATTGCCGCGTGATGTGGAAAACGAAGTGAGATAGGTAAGGTATATATATATATATAAGTGCCCAACACTGCGCAGCTCCTAAATGTCCTACTAGTATTTTTCAAATATATCAAAATTAACCATTAAATTCGTGTATGCTCATGTGTTATATATCTTCCTACAAGTTTTTTTAGTACTTTTACAGTTTTGTTTATTTTTAAAATCATTATATCATACCTATACGTACATAGTAGATAAGTACTTTATTTAAGTATGTATTTATAAATACTTGAATAAAAGTACTATGGTGTCACTTGTTTTATAATAGGCGTATTGGATATTTGATTGATGACTTAATATTCTTACCTTAGCCTACATATATATTTACCTTGGTATATTATATAGCTGTATTACAAACAGTTTTTTCTTAATTTAATTATTATTATAGTTTTTAATATGACCAATCCATCATGTTAAAACCGGTAAGTATCGGTTATTGCGTATATGCCCTATATTATATAATATATAGTACTGAAATTTGTGAACATTCCACTGATTAACGTAGACTAAAAATATTTAAATATACCTGTGCATTAATTACATACTTTTTTAAATAATATTATGCATGTTAACATTTACAACATTCCTTAACTATACTCTATGGTCTACAGTTATAATTGGCATTATTGTTATGCTATTATTCATATGTTATGTTATTATATATTCAGTGTATTCTGGATAAGATTAATTGAATAATTGTTAAACATATATATATATACTTTTATTATAATATACCTACTGTACATGTTAATTTTACAAATAATAAATATAGAAAAAAGTAAAAATAATAAATCGGAATATTTCTTATTATACGATATTTTGTATGATGGTACTTCTTTTCATTAATCGAGGGCTAGTATTTGGTTAGGTTAAAATATTAAATAACAATGGTGATTTTAAAAGCTTTTGATTTTAAAAATTTATTGTACCTACGAAGAAACTACTCATGACGTATTTACCTATATATTTATGAATAATTAATTAAATAAAAGGGCATAAGGTATTATGATTTAAATCAATTTAGTTAAGTCAAATATAGAGGTTATTTTATTTTACCATAGATTATTGATATGAAATTATGTTTTATTTACTTAATTTACTTAAAAAAATTGCATTAAAATTACATCGAAAATATTTCGTTGAATACGTCATGTATTAAGTCTTAGTTTGATGAGTCAGATATTCACTTCTAATGGTAATTTATGTCAATACTTGATACTAATGTCTATTTAATTTCAATACTGCAAGTGGATTATCATTTGGATCAATATATTATGTACTCCTACTCATCGTAATAATAACACAGAACCGCTGTCATTAATATATTTGTTCGTGGGCTCTCAAACCAATTAAATATAATTTAAGCACCTACGACATTTTTGTGATACGCATATATACATTTAGATTTTGTTAAAAGCTATAATATGACCTCTACTGCACATCTCTAATTATAGTTGCGAAATCATTATTGCATGTACTGTCATGCACTTAGAGGTTCGCAGACGGGATAACGTTACGTTTATAAAATGCGATTAAAATCAATTGCAAGCCCACGCGAAAAATATCGGTCTAAATTTTTTTTTGATAATCGACAGAAGCGCGTATACACGTAAACAGTGGAATGAATAATAAGTAACCATAATCGGATTGAGAAACGTTAGCATGGAAAAATGGTGGTAAACAAACATAGATGGGTTTAAGTGCAGTTTTCGTCGAAATATGCTTCGAAACGTATTTTTAAAAATATTAGAAAAACCTTTCAACACGTAACACTCGTTCAGACGCAGTTTGTCGTCGGTAATTTACCCTTTTTTTTCTTTCTTTTTTAATATACCTAGTTTATTTACACGAGAAAACTACTTCAACGGCAAAGCACATACCTATAGTGCATAAAAACGATGCGTTTTCGAGGAGTAGGTACGCACGAAAGAAGTCACTGCATCACGATGCAACACTACTACGCGTCGGGTCGTAAGTAAATATTTACCTCTGACATGGCGGTCGGCAATTTTTACGGTCACAAGCTTTCACGGTAAGCCATCATTTTTTTCTTCTTCCGAGAGACATTTTTTTTTTTACTACGTGCGATAATATAAATAATATAATATTAAGTATACACCTATTTTTGCCGCGAACGATTCGCTTTCAATTGGTCTACACGAGCTGCATCACGACGGTACTGTTCAAACAGATGCGATTATTTCGAACCATGAGAACCAAATCGGACGCGTGGTATAAATGTATAATACAAAACGATTCCAGTTTTATAGCTGACCGAATACATAATATAGATTTTCGGAGGCGTACATCGTAGCGAGAAAGAAATAGTTAGTAGTGTAGTATAACAGGCTATACGACGTAAGTATATGAATAATATTAGTAGGTATATTGACTGTGTAACCCGGTTCGATTCCAATATATTTTGACGTGTTTTTTTCGACCGTACACAAAATATTAAAATACTGTGTAGTACTATATACAGTATAGACATAATACGCATTCATTATAATTCTTGTTCAAATATCACATTGTTGATTTAGTTTTATGACAATATCGCTGTTAAATTGATTATAACGACGTAGGCTGTAAATATATAATGTACATATACCGTAAAACTATAATAATTAATTCCTAATCTTTTTTTTTCTTCTACAATAAAATCTGTCATAGTCGAGTTTTCTAACAGTAATATACGGCCATATTAAGTAGGCATAAAAATGTGTAATATAAAATAAATTGGTATCTATACTCTATTAACATAAAATACATATTATTTTAATAACAAATACATTTACTGCATATGTTTGTAATACGAAAGAAATAGATAAAAAGTTTTTGTAGCACATTTAAATAAATATAGTTTTATTATCTGTGACCTGTGTGTTATAAGTGTTATAACATTACCTAGTAAACATGAACAACGATATCATAACATTACCTACATTATTATTTAATAGTTCTGTAAATACATATTACTTCAATTTTTATAAAAAATGATCTTAAAAATGGTCTAAATTATTATTAAATAATTTTATCTTTATACTCTTCGGAAACGATAACAACCCAGTGAGTTGATTATGTAATATAATATTATTTATTGCATTTTAAAAACGATTAACAATATCAACTTTATTGGACTATGGGCATAAATTATTAGTTAATTATTTTATTAAAGAATGAAAATATTTATACTCTATTGATAATCAAACTATTTAATTATCAATAAAAAAATTGTTTATTTTATCAAATCTCAGGTAATGAACATTACACAATTTATTTCTCTTAAAATAATTACCAATAACAACTGGTATAACGTGTTTGCCGTTATAAAGTGTAATACATGTACCTAATTGTCAAGTTTAATAGTTTTTTTCTGATAACTTTTAAAAAATATACATACTTACATATAAATTATATTTATATAATTATATAATGTACCTACTCAACATATATTAAAAAAAATGGAGTTGTTTAGGTGCTTAGAAACAAATCACAAATGACTGGACGCCATTATTTTCCGGTATAAACAGAAAAATCACAAAAATACCATTTTAATAAACGTGCTTCTTAACTCTGAAGACTGAACTTTAAAATAAAAATAAATGAATAATCTTTTTTCTAAAATCTTTGCGTTTGAAATGTTTTTTTTTTTAATGTTAACAAGAAACCAAATGTAGGGACTATTACATTATGGTTTTATAGTTTATGCAAGATTTTATATACATGCATCGGAGGTTTTGTTCATTTTCTGTTAAGTGTTCATAAAAGTTGTAAACAGTTAGAAAAGCGTTAAACTAATGATATTATGGGAATTAGATACTTTTATTACAATTTTAAAAGTATTGTTCTCGAAAATCGCAAATGAAAGTAAAACATTACTGGAAAAAACATTGGTAATAAAAAGTTTCCATTCCTTTTTTCCGATCATTTAAATATTTCAGATGACATATTTTAATCGGTATTCAGTATTTTACAGATTGTGAGTAAGAGTCTTTTGAACACATCAAACGATGTAAGTATAATAAGAATGTTTGTCCAAGGCCCTAGTATGGGTGTATTCCAGTCGTTTTAATAAAGCCAACAATAAGTCTCGAATAACTTTTTATTACGTCTCTTCAATTTATTAAAAATACTATTCGTATGATGTATAACACGAGGGGATCAACAGGTAATAACTAGAATCGTAATAATTAGTCGAAAACATCAAACAATGTCGATTGTAATTCGTAATACAGGCACGCCGCGGCCGTGATTTTTAAGCTTATTTATTTTCGACCAGTACCGTCGAACGTCAAAATATGACGTGTGTTTGAACTATTCAGAGCACAAACTATATTAATTGTTGTAAATCAATATTGAACGTATTATGTATTACTTATTATGATGTACTCGACATGTGTTTACTGTTTACACCTATCTTTCTTTAGCGTCGCGACGTCGGAAATGGATTCCGAAAAAAAATTATAAAATGGGCAATTTTAAATACAAATACAACTGATACGTGACTAAAAATAGCCAATGCAGCCATACAGATTTATAAATACTTACTAAAACCTTTTATACCCCACCCTCACTTTGCCACAGAGTCTAGACACATTAAGAATGCTCTTAATTGTAACTCGTAAGTAGGTAAATTAATGACGTATCGAACACTTGGAAAATCGCAGAAGATAACCCCTAAAGTTATAAACTTATAACCCATTCATTAAACGAAACCGATAAACGACCGACACGCACAAGCGCGCAACAATCGCCGCAAAGGCTAAAATGGTGATAGCAAGACGTGATCAATTATAATTAATAATATATATTTATATAATATAATGTGTAGAATATAATTTATTACTTGTTATCTTGAATTTAGCTTTTACAATAAATTTGATGAGTATAAAAATAAACAACTTTTACTAAAATAAAAATACGATACTGGGTATTGAGAAAAAATGTACACGGTATCACGCGCGATCGGTCTGTGGATATAGAACGTTGTCGATCACTCGAAAATGCCAAACCTGCGATTCTTCGAAAAACGTTTTACGAATATTTTCGGCCATCACCGTTCGGCACACGGGTTTGCGGGAATATTTGCCCCGATCTGTACTCGGTTCGAGGCATCTACACCTATAGCACGTTCTAACTTATAATGGTCGAATGGGATTTACAATCGACGCGGTGCCGGTGTCACGATCACGATACGGTCGTGTTTTTTTTTTTCATTCTCTCTCCTTATTCTCACTCCACGGGTCTTGGTTTCTTCGACTGCAGTATTTATAATAAGTATTTTATTATTATATTATTGTGAGGTATCGAATGTCCGGCTGTCACCCTCCCGCAGCCACCGCCGTCGCCGCCGAAGGGATCACGCGGGGACGACGCGGAGCGGGGTGCGTACGTCGTCGGTCTCGTCGTTATTATACGGCGGCGGCGGCCCGCGTTCTGTTGGCCCGACTGCTGCGCGCACACCGGTGCCGAAGCACGACGGTTTTCCTTCCCCGCGCGCGGCCGCTCGAAACAGTTTCGTCCGAGTGCTCCGCGCTGCCGCACGTCTCGCCGTCGTCCGACCGTCGTTCCGCGTTCGTACTCGCGAGTCGCGTCCGGGACCGTTTTTATTTTTTTCTCTCGCCCGCGAGTTTCGCGCGTGTCTTACGTGAACGCAGCGCCGTCGCGATCCGTTTCGCGCGGTATCGCATTTTCGCATTCGATCGACATTTTACACGTGCGGCGGTGTTTTGCGCTGATCATCGCGGTTCGTTTCACGCCGTCCGTCGCGTGTTACCACTTGGATTAACGGAACACATCGCTCCCGGGAGTCCACGGAAACGCGGGAACGATCGCCGACCCGAAAGGTAAAACACGTTCAAACAGTCCATGTACACGACCCGACGACATGATCCACGTCGAAACGGCGTCGAAAATAATTAACGGCCTATACCTAACGCGGACGCGACCGTTGCGTTTGAATGATTCTCGCGCCACCCTTCGAGCTCGTCGTCCGTCTACGGCCGCACCGCGCGGATCGAACCACTCGCGAAGCATATTGGTTATAACGTCCCCTGTAGACGCGACCACGGCTAGAACGTGTGACCCGTTGGCGCACGCCGAGGCTCTCGTGGAATGCGCTTGTCGACGAGAAAACCCTTTTCCGTGCGAAACCGTATCGCCGGCCCGTCCGTCATTCGTTCTTCCCTCAACCACGTAGTTTAGTAATACCACCCACTGTGCCGTTGTCAATTCGATAATGTCTGGAATATAATTGGAGCGCACCACAAACGGGTCCAGCTAGTTATCGGTTTCTCGTGATAGGTGGTGCGAACGCACCGAGATCCATATCACCTATTGTTTTTTTTTACATTTTTCCACGGCTCATCGGCTTATTATTCATTTTAGTGAAAGATTTTGTGCCGCACAATCCTGGTGTCCGTGTGATAAAAACGCATTTTTTTCCTCCCATGATTGCCTTCCTTTTTGATTTGATTTGATCAGCGATTCGATGATTTTGAAAAAAAAAACCAAAATAGATAGATACCATACATATTATAATTTAGAACATCTTTGTTGGAAATGGTTGTACAATAATGACGTATTAACTGTCATGACGATTATATTATAACTATAAACTCCGTGAAATTAAGGTTGATAAAGCGTTTTAAACAAAATGAAATTTTCCATTTACTATATATAGTATACTCACATAGGTACCTACTAAATAACTAAGAAATATATATACTATTTTAGTCTGACACTTACGTATAAATAGGTATAGAATTTTAAGAGGTTGGACGAAAACATGTTATATTTATTTTTGCATTTACAAAAAAACTAAGTAAGGGGCCTTAAAGGTATCGCGAGAAAAATAGACCTCGTTACGTGATGAAACCTCCATTTCAGTGATTCCGGCGTACAAATAAATAAACTGGAAACCGGTGATTCCTTCGTCTTCGTGTAAAACCCTTGAAGTTCTTAAAGTATTGGTAACAAGGGACCTGGCACGTAGCCTGTCAATCATATGCCACCGATCGTGTTACCCTCGTTGAAAATGTTATACCTATGTTCCGGTCTTTGTAATTAATCTCGTGATAGTGGTTGACCATGGAATTAAAATATTAAAATATTTGGAATCGTCCCAGAATGTTTAAGCGAGAAAACCCTAGGTAAATCAATTTTACCTTGTTCTTGCCCACATTAATGAATTTTATTTGCGATTTTAATATTTTATAATATTAAGTAGGTATTATATTTTTTATTAAAAAATGTAGGAAAAATGAAATGTTCTTCATAAATATAAAATAAATTAAGTGTTGGATATTCTGAGTTGTTCTGGTTATGGATTAATTGAGATAAATAAGTTATTATTATTTTTGTAAATTATATCACTACATCACGTTAAAAACAACAAATATTAAAATTAAATTAAACTCTATTTTTATGATTTAAAATTATATGTCTAAACTAAAATAATTTTGATGTATGTACAAAACATACAAGGATAATGATTTTTTATTTTCATATTAAAAGTTACTTTTTATTAAAAAGCTAATCTTGGAAATGGAAACAATATAATTAAATGGTATTTTATAGCCACTTAAAGAACTGTTTAAATGTTTAAATATTGTAAAAGTGTTACTCAAAAAGTTTTTATTTTTTTTTTAACATTTTAACCGTTTGCTTAGTAAGTGTTTAGTTTCTATTACCTCCCCATTTATCAGGAAATTATAAGCTTAATGGTTAACGTAAAAAATGTTTTCAATAAATACTAAATATATCCACATGTTAATTAAATATAAATGTTGTTAAATTGGTTGATTAAAATTGCATTTAGTTAATGATCTTATCCCGGTTAATGTTAAATGCTGGGTTAAATGTTAATTACTTATTCATTGAACAAATATATTTTGTAAATTGTTATTTTTCCGATACCCAAATCGAAATGGTGTAAGTAGTTTCTTTATTAATTTACTACGATTTTTTATTTAGAAAGATTTAATAAATAGATAGTTGATAAAATTAAAAAGTACATCGAATTTAGAATATTTTATTATGACTCAAACAAGAATTTAAACATTCTTACATAAAAAAGTAACTATAAATAATTTATATTTATTAAATTCCTTTAAATTACCTTTAAATACTCACAAATATTAGATAAATTTATAAATTAAAATATTTTATCCATATTATCGAAAATAAAACAGTACCTAATAAAAAAAATGGTATAAAAAGTATATTATAAAATAAAGTAGTAATACTATTATAATATATTGTAATAATATAATAATAATAATATATTAGTAATACTGTTATACAATTGAAGTGAAGTAATACTTACATATAAACTCAAACTTAATAATTTGCTTTAATTTTTTTAAAACACAGAGATATCATAAGAAAACTTAACGTATATATTATATAAATTATAATATAACTATGTATAAGTTATCTTAAAAATGTGCTTTGTTTATAACATAATAAAGTATCAAAAACTATACAACGCTTATTATTTATTTTACGTGTTTTATATTAGTCATTACTCATTAATGTTTAATCTTTAATTAAATAAAAATGTGCCAAATAGTGAAATACATAAATCTGTTGTTGTATATTAACGTCAAGATTAATGTGTAATGTACCAAAGTACATTGTATGAAATGGCCGACTGTTGCGCATAGTTTTTTCAAGCCAAACACATGTTCAATATTATAAGTAACCTAGTGTGAAATTGTATCTGGACATTAATCTTGTATATGATTAGTTGCATGTTTAATGCGATATGTAAATTTTCATCACGACAGGTAGCACTAAGTCTTTCAAATCACCTCCCGGCTCTCGCTTACCTATATACATTCAGAAGTTTGGTGCTGATTTAATATCAATCTTCATGTCATCAGTATTATTAAAATGAACGTTTTGGAAATTCGAACTTGATCATGATAGAAGGGAGGTTATAGATATTGCGCTATGACTACGCAATATTATCAAAATATTAATAGTAGCAATATGTATTGTCAATGACAGGTATTTACATAGGATTACCATGGTCTGTATTTGGGGTGCCCTGTACATGATTTATGGACACCACCATAAAGCATCACGTCGTCGGTGGATGCAATAAAAAGCATTAACTTTCACTATATATAGTATACATATATATTATATATACTTTTTTCCTACTAGAAAACCCGTTAGATTTTCCGCCGACTGCAAAAATATTGCTGAGATAGCTTTCATGCCTAACAATATAATGGTATAAGTCGAAATTAAAACCGCCGTAAACCATTGTGGGAACCGTGACTGGAATGGGTAACCACACCAAAGTCTCAGAATACATGTATTCTAATATGTAGGTATACGCTGGGTCTGCATCTGGGTATACATAATACAATTTCTTTCTTAGCAATTTCTTCTATCCTTGACATACGTCTCTTTGTATACGAGTACAGACGTGAGGTCACGAACACTATGATCATATTAGAGTCTTTGGAAAGTAATATGAAGGTAGATTAAATTTATATTTTCAGTTGTCTTAGGTATAAGCAAACTCCAAATTATATCTATAAAATATTAGGTATTTTAAGATTTAAAGGCAATATTTTAAAAAAATGTTAACATATTTTTGTTTTAATTTTTTAACACACCAACTTATACTTATGAACTTAGTTTACATCTCGTCATTTATACACAAATCGAAATGAAAAATCGTATTTGAAAGGAAACAATTCAATTTTTATGGAAATAATCTTAAGTAATTATACAATAATCTTTTAAATTACAATATCCAAACAAATAAAATATCATTACAATTATTATTATTTTTTTGATTTCGTAACAGATTTAAGACCATATATTCGTATTTTTAAAAGGTTTTTGATATTTAAAAATATAGAGTTATAATTGATGTAGCACTTATGTAGGTAATTGTAACCTATAATTGTTTCTTTTACTGACATTTTTCGGTGTTATTAAGTCACAGTAGCAATTTCAATTTAAGATTTAAATGGAATATTGCTTTTTAAAAACAAGCAGTTTTTCAAAACGTTTGCAAGATAAAAATATTTTAAACATAAACTTACTGAGAATAACTATAGGTCACCACATACATTTGGTCTTTAAAGACTGTAAAACGACGATCCAGGTAAATCACTAAACTGGAATATTTGTAATACCATAAAATTTGTATATACATATAGGCACATTAATGTGGTAACTGCTTGTTTATCGGTCATCTTAAGTATATATAGGTATTATGTGCATTTGTAAAAAAGCATAATACGTTTTGTTTTTAAAAAAAAGAAACATGAATTAGGCATTGAAAACTCCGGTGCCTGCAGTTCTAAGTTTTGTGAGGTTCATTTTTTATTCAATAGAACTTTATCCACCGATCAGTTTTAGGGTTCGATGATATTTCAAATACATACTAACACACACACATACACATGACGCCCTCGGGATTGCGTGCACCCCATTTCTTAGAATTCACTGGGGCTGTGTGTTGAGCTCTTTCTCTCTTTCCCTGTTATCTTCGTCTGCTACGTCAGTAATTGATCGTATTTTACGATTTTTACTGGTATACATGTTTCAATATCTGGCGCCAATAATTATTTTTTGGATTTAGTATGTAAACGGTATTATGTTATTATCAAGATTGCCATATATACTCGTATTCAGGCATGTAAAATTACGATTGGTTTTGGATCCCCACAAAGACTTTCAATCAATTTTAAGTGGCATCCAAACCAGTTCCTCGTGTGTGTTATAAATATTTACCTCCGAATAATGTACAGTGTGTATGTATGTATTTGTCCATCTATGTCTGATGTTTCGCTTAGTCACTAAACGTTAATTCCCCTATTCCTCTCCCTCACTCTTTCACTCTTTCGATGTCTCCGGCTCTCTCTCATACACACACTATTTTTTTCTTTTTCTTATTCACCATTTCTTATAATGTCGGCAGCTCGACACCTGCCATCATCGCGTGCATACATAGAGGTCGTGCTGTGTGTTGTAATCCTCGTACACGATTCTGTACGCACATATTTTTGTTTTATCTTTCTCAGGCCTAAGAATATCAACTTATAATATCGTATAGTGTCTTACGCCAGAATATATTATACCTGCATGTAGTAGCAAAATTCCACAGGTGTAATTAAGTTATTTATCTAAATAAACACCAACTTGCGTTGGCACTTTTTCTACACGAATCGAGGTTATGCCGTTCACCTTTGTGTTCGTGCGTGTCTGCCATTTTTTGTTATAATACATTATAAAATAAAAACAAGTTTATAATGGTTCAATCGACTTCCATATTGCACACGCTATTTTCAGTCGATGGATTTTTCTCGAAATTATGCGTTCAAAAAACAAATTGATGGTCGGGCAGGAACTTGATTTATATGACTAGAAATTTTCTTGTGCTATTCAAACACTATATCTTTAGTGCACACTTCATAACAGTTGGTTATATAATTGTGGACGCATGATTCCTCCAGGGTATTTTAAATATAAATACAGCATAAGTCACATCGTTTAATGGTCAAAAACCAATATTTAAAGACATTTTTTCGTACTGCTTATTTTATTTTGTGATTTTAAAACGATACCTAATAATATTTATTATCGTGTCCATATTAAAATGATTAATTTACATTTTTTTTTAATATTTTTAAAAACCCACGGTCTACAGGATTTTAGTATAATGATTAGGTATAATTTAAAAAACTATAAAAATATTTTATGTTCAAGTAATTATACTCGTATTTGGGTATCTTGTTCTAATATAAGTTTTATTTTGATTTTCATGATCTTTGGTCATTATTCCATTTCGGTGATACGTTAATACATTATCCGGAACCATTATCCATTAGGTTAGAGTGTAAGACTTAAACCAGAATAATTTCAGTAATATTGCCATCATCGCCAAACATTCAGTGTAAGAACTTGAAAACGATCACATTCATGTGTTTTTCATTCGCTATATATACTGTTATATATAGCGGGCCATGTGATTTCCTGTAGTAGAATTAAATAACCGTAGCGACAGAAAGGTGATGCTCTATTTATATTCGTGAATTTTCTCCAGCTCAATTTATTATTATCGTGAACCGTACCCGTACACACCACCATGTAGATCACCCTCACGTGTATGCCTTTGGGATGTCATGTAAACGTTCCAAGCCTCTTCTGACACGCCGTTTCCTACTTGTCTCGTCTTACTTGTAAACTCGTCGCACTCGATCTCCATATTTACTGTACGTACTGTACATATTATGGTTAGCGGTGTTGCTAATTATTATGCCACGAAAAATGTAGATGGATTGGAGGTGAATGGCGTTCTTTTGTTTTCTAAGTTTAAATGTTTTCCAACCCCATTCGTGTCAAAATTGGAAACAAAAGAATGTGCCCAGAATTAATGAAAGTAATTATTTCGAGAACACAGTACCTCGCGTATATACATTATATACATTGCTCGTCGTCATTCTTAACGTTGCAGTCTCGATGAGGTCGTATAATTCATTTTTCACCACTCTAGAAGCATTTGTTGCTTACGGGGTTGCTTATGTATACAATTTCGGTTATTGAGCAGCTGGTTTCTTATATAATCGAATTTCAACACATCTAATATTTTTGAACAAGTAAAAATAATTTCTCCGGTACCTTATTTTCCTTGTTATTTTCTTTATAATCCTTTACCTATCTATTATTTTTTATCATGTTACTAAAATTCATCATCTTATCCATATTATTATGTTACCACTTTTACATTTTTTTTTATATTTGAAATTTGTGTTTATAATAATTCGAAGTATAAAATAATTGTTTTTCAATGGATAGTATATGTGTATGTGTGTGTGTACTTACTGTGTTCTTACTCTAAAAACGTTCATAATTAATGTATAGTACCTACTGTATGAGGTTGTTTTCAAAAACTTTGTATGTTATACATTTGTAATCGAAATTATAACGTGCCACTGATATTAAGTTTTCGACTTGTACTCCAGTGAAATATGAAAAAGAACTTTTCGAGTTAACTATTAATAGTTCAAAACTATTGAAAGTTGAAAAATGTTTGGCTTTTATGTTTTTGAAATAGGTTATTGGTATTCAATAGGTACGTATAAATAGGATAAGAATTCATTGTGATGAAATTATTTAAATTATTCACGCATACAATCTAGTTAATAACTTTCAGACTTAATTTAAATAATTATAAATAAGTTTGTAAATAATTTGAAACTGAGTGAAAATATTCTGGGTAATTCGATCATATAAGATAAATAATATGTTTACTCCTAAAGAAAATAATAACTTAGGACCTATAAGTAGAAAGAAAAATAAATTAAAATATAATATCGGGCATTATCGGTATAAATCATGAATTCAATACTTGATCTGCATTACTATGACAACATTGTTGAAGAACTCGGTAAAAAAACAGATTAAATATCTTATACATATGTTTATATTCATAAACATTTTATTGTTGTTGAGAAAACCAATTGTTTTTATTTTAGTTATTGGTATATATTTCTTGTGTATTCCCCTGATATTTGATAAAACTGCAAGGATTTTTTTCCCTTCAATTGACTTGCTATTATGCATTCCACGTTCATTCTGTTCTCCGTGTAAAGGGTGTATATATTTTCCTTTTCTCAATATTTGAAGAAAGTCCCTTACACTGGGTTCTCACGTATTTTTGTAGTATAAGGATATGTTTACATTCTCATTAATATTTATTTATATTCTTATCAGTTTTGGGTGATTACAGTTAATTGATTATAATATTTACTAGCCGCTATAAGTATATTAAATAATTACTATACTGTTTGATTTAAAATACTAGGCAAAATGCCACATGCGATTAGCTTGTACACTGAAGCCTACAAATAATATTGTGAAAGATGGTTGTTAAAAATAACGTTGATTTAATATTGCTGGAGCAACGGTAGAACGTGTTAGATAATATATTTTTAAGTGAATAGTGTTCGTAGAAAATCATTTAAAATAATTGTTAGGATAACACGTTGCAATTTTTTTCTCAAGTTCTACTGCATCTATCTAGTTATGATAATGGTTTACATTTAATGATGGAAAATCTAAAAATGTACATTCTTGTTATCGAGTTGTTAATTTTTCTACCGTAATAAATATGGATCGTTTTTAGTTAAACGTGTATACTTACGTTTTAAGTTATAATCGTTTTTACAGTTTAAACGTTTTTGGCCGTTCAGGGACCTATTAAATGTACCCAGTATCCCCATCTTGTGTATTATATACATATGAACTCGAAAAGGCGTGACTACAAGTCTACAAACGATGTGAAATAAAAACAGGGAAAAGTAACTGCAGCAGTGTTTTTTTATTTTACTGTGCACTTACCCGGTGGCTAGTGCGCAGCGACTGTCGGTGTGAAAAGATTGTTTTTACGTCACACATTACAATACACACGCGTATGTTTTCTTTCTGTACACGTTTTTTTTTTTTTTTTGTGTTCCATTTCGTGCTCTCGGACGCGAAACAATACGGCCTAGGCTTTTCGAACCCGATAAATCACATACGGAGGGTGTGTTTTTTCGCGGGAAGAAACCGAAATCAAGGGTGGTTTTGCACAAAACACAGGTAGCTGGTAGTATAATATATATACGTGTGTGTATAAATTTTAACCCCGCTCTTCTCTTACAACAACAACAATAATGCACCGCAGTTTACACTACTACTACTACTACTACTACTACTACTACTACTACTACTACTGTTGCTATATATATATATATATATAATATGTATGCTATGCACTGCAAAAACTCAACACAATAGCTCTTGCTCTGGGTCGGTGGGGTCGACACGGGATTTTCGACCGACGGATAGACCGGTTTGGAACGTTCAGTGTGTACCTACCCTAGTAATGGGTTAATTATGCAAATAGCGTTTACTGGAAACTGTTGTTTTTTCCGCATAGTTTATCGAGGGAAATATAAAATAAAAGCGGGGTTAGGGAAGGGGATCAACGGGAAAATACCCCAGGATTATATCGGTCCGTATTCCTTACACCTCTTGCATCATCAACAAAAATGTGCAAAAATCGTAAAACCACCATATATGTACTATTTCAGATGTGTCGTGAGAATCCTTAAGTAAATTGACATAGTCGAGCTTATAGGAAAAGCAATTATTCATGTAAAAATTACATATTTAGTAAAATCACTATTAGGTACATCATAATATGATATAATAATTACCCGAGAATAGTGATTTATAGATATTTTGTTACACATATAATATGCTCTGGAAATACACACTTTTTTTAATCATTTTATCATTCAGATAGATTCATCGGTATTTTTAGGTTCAACTATATAACTATTTCATAATTTAACCATTTAATAACAATATTGTGACATGTTTTGAAATTAACTGTAAATTGTCGGCGTGTACATTGTACACATATATTCCTTTTAAAACACGAACGTCGAAAATTTTTAAACCAGTAACTAATAACCTCACCAAATCCAATTATTTATTCAAAAGTTTTTTTTTAAAATATCACACCCTTATATTTAATTATATAAAACGAACCCCCATGGAACAAGTTTTATTAAAAACATTTCTAACTTTATTATATAGCTCTGGTAAATTTACCTTACTTGGAATTACTCCAATATACATTGTATAATTTGTGTTCCCAAAACCACATAGTTTAAACAGTTCGAAACATTATTAATTCAAGTATTACATATTAAACAGTAATTAAACACATATCTATCTCTAACTATGTACAGTAATAATAACACAATGGCTGCAGTTATTGAATTGTTTTTATAAATCTATAATCCCCCTGCCGTTTAGTGTGTTTTATTTTTATATTATGTGACCGTCTACATTATAAACGCATTCACCAGAAATTTCTTGTCCGATTTTACACAATAGAGCGGGGGGACGGAATCAATTGCTAGCCGATCGATTTTGTTCCCCGTGGGAGGTTTTACGAAATCATAGCACACCGCTATATAATAATGCATCCAAAAGCAGTCGCACTGTGTTTGTGTGTCGAGGGTGGTGGTTTTAATAATAAAAACCGTGAAAAATACCGCATAAAACAAATCGCACGATGCCGAAGAGTTTAGTATACATAGGGACGGGTCATTAAAACGTCCCCTTGGGGACATTCCGTTTTAGTTTTTGCACACGTGTAATGTGCAGACGTTCCCGCCAAGAGTATTATATACAGCGGACCGGAGATATCTCTTTTATTTCACGGTGTTCATCGATTCGAACGCGATGCGAAACTCTTACTCGCCGCCCCGGGTCGCCCCTCTTCGCCCGACGGAACGAGCATGTGGCTGGCGTCGCCAAAGCCTGCAAAGCCGCTGACGTCTTGGCGCGCGCGCGCACGCGCTCCGGACCTCCCTCCATTTGCATAATTATTTCTTACAGACCTCACACGCAGCGTGAAAAAGCTACCGAAAACGTTCCGACGTGTATAATAGCGCGTGTTATTATTTTATTTTATAACGTTCCACGTTCATACGCGTGCTTCTTGCCGGTATAAAAAATCAGAAATCATCGCGGTCGTCCGCCGAAGATATCCTCTACAGATGTAATCTGCTCCTCAGGTAGTTCGCCATCGTAATTCGATACATACTTGTTCACTAGACTGGACGACATTTATATTTTCATAAATTATACCGGTTTCTTACTTGTACCGCGGAGAGTACATTATGCTTTTGTCTTCATACCGCGCGCAAAGAGTACGATGGATTAATGATACGACAACTCATAGAGCACGCGTGCCGTTATGGCTACAGCGCACCTACACATTGTACTGGCTGGCAAGTGACAACCTCATGATATTATTCGGTGTACTGTATGAATTGTATAGATACTTTTCTCGAGATATTTTGCGAATAATTTACGTGAAACTATATTATCTGCCGAATTAGTTAGAAGTTGTGTTCACCAAAATTAAAACGAAATCGAGAATGTACAGCTACCGTATATACGAGTATAAAACTATAATATCATGAAAAAAAATAACAGTATACATGGACAAAAACAACGTAGGTATACATATTTCTTACGTTTATAACTATATATTGTTATATTCGCATTATTTTTTAATTTTTTCGGTAAAGCTACGGTTTTTCATAAACATTAAAGTATTTAACGTATAAAAATTTGAAATTTTTAATTTTGTGCTCAAGACCAAAAATATTAATTTTATTATTATTTATCTTCATCAATAATATATGAAATTGTTTTGAGCTACTGTTTGCGTTAAATGAATATAATTAAATCCATTATAAAGTAATAAGCATAAATAATTAAAATCAAAATTCAAAAAGTCTTCTTTATTTACCTAAAATTAAATTTTTAAAATACTTAATAATACCTCTATTGATCACTCATTCTTTGCCGCATATACTGTTAACTATATATTGTTAGAATGGCTAAGGGCCCGTATTACAATAGGAAGTTTAACCTGAGTTCAGCTGAACCTAGGTTATCAACTAATCCAAGGTTAACTTATTGTCGGTATTACAATCGTCCGTTTTGTTAAACTGCGGTTAAACCGTTATTTTTACAATACGATTGGTGACACTGTGAAATTAATAGAAAAGCTAGCTGATTGTGGTGTTTGGACGTGATAACTTATAATTTATTATCACTGACTGATTAATAAATTATTTGTTTTTGTTGTTAGTAACAACGTTTATGTTATTTTTCGATTTATTTAATATTCGTACATTATTTGAGTTGCAATGTCTGTTAGTGAAAATAATATGACAGACGATGAAGATTTTATGGAACTGGCATTACTTCTAGCTTTTCCTAGAAAGAGAAAGATGTTTCTTGAGCGGCCCAACCATTTCACGAAGTGGGGAGATGAACAGTTTTTTAATCGTTTTCGCCTTTCCAAAAATACTGTTTACTTCATACTTGATCACATTAAAGATCAGTCAGTTAAAAACACAAAATGCAAATTGCAAATGAACAGTAATCATAGTATATCAAAAATTATGTGGTTTATCATAATAACGAAGTTCATTATCAACATTAATGAACAACCAATGAAATCGCAGATCAATCTCTGAACTAAGTTTAAACCGCCGAAATCGGTGGTTCAGCTATCAGTGGTTTAAACTCAGTTTAAACCATTGATAATCGATTGTAATACGGTCTTTTTCATTTGACCAAGGTTTAAACTCCGATAAGAGGTTAAACTACTATTGTAATACGGGCCCTAACAATGACATGTTGTATGTTAAATGTGTACGTGCGGTAGGATAAATTAACTTTTTACGTCCATACCGTTATGTATTTTAAAATCAGATTAATGCGTGTTCTCTAGTCATACCCATCTTTCTAAAGAATTTCGATTGTCAAAGAAAATGTTATGAAAAATATGTTAACTGATATTTTTTGCGCAACGGATTTAAATTTTTTAACGAATATTCACCATTAAATGTTAAGTATATTACATTATCAATTACATTTTTTTTTTTTATAAAAAGTAAATTAATGTAAACATAATAATTTATAAACTAGTCACTAAGTACTAATAATAACTATTAAGTGTCTTATTTTTTTAGTAGTGTATTCTCAAAAGCATTTAGAGACGCCTGTTATATTAATAAGAATTTATAATATTGAACAATGAACCTAGGAATTGACATTTATAATTGAAAGTAAATTTGTTTTTGTGCTGTAGGTACGTGCATTCGATTACTTTTAACCAACCGACGAAAAGGTGTACCAACAACTGGTGCACCTGTCCCGATTTATCCTCTAAACATCAGAAACACACGGATCGTTATTTTTTTCAAATTACATTTCTTTGGAATACTTTTATATTGGATCTCCCCCTCGGCTTTCAAGTTGTCTGCCAATAACAAAAAAAATTCCGCCCACCTCGTTATTTGGGTCCATTTTATATAAATATATTTTTTCTGCTCTCGTTTTTTTCTTTTCCAACTCCTGTAATTAGTTATTAAATAACCAAAGTATTTTAATGAGTTTGGAAACAAAACATAGATTATCCCGTTTATAATAATGATTATTTGCAGTTAATTCGATTCGATATAGATTCTTTTATCAATCGATCGATGTGTCCGCAGATAATAAACTATAATGTGAACTGATAAGAATTATTTTCAATGGCCTCGCAACCGCGTCATATATAATAAGTAGTTGATTTATATAGGTCCGTCAATCTTCGGATACTATATAATATATATGTTGTCGCCGTTGTCAGAAAATTGAAGATATATCGTCGTTTTGACTGACTTTCATTTACATTAAATCTCTTAGGAATGTTTGTTTGGACATGTGCGCTTCAATCCTTCTTATTAACAAATATACGTTTTTGTCCATCTACAGCAGTTAGTCTAAATTACAAAAAACCTCGTTAGTCTATTGTGAATACCATGTATTTGCATATGTGTCATATTTCAAACAAGTAGTGTCTAATCAGTTAGTATCGACGTCTACTCGTATTTGGAAACCTACGAAAATGTCAGTAGGTACATAATTTATTTTCCATATATAGGTGCGTTGGTACAAATACATGCGTATTAAGCAGTAAACATTGAATTTTATCCATCGCTTCTAAATACTTCTGGTTTGATTTATACGTATCCAGTTAATGATTATGAAGGTATTCAATGATATTTATCTGAATATTTATTCACATTGTAAACATGGTTTCATTATTATTTCAATTTTTTCCCCCATTTTAACACATCGTTTTCGGACAACTGTTGTTAAATCGAGTAAAATGAATCTATGTATTTTTATTAACTCCAAATGTAGTTAGAAAATAAAAAAATACTCCACTCATCTGTGTTGGCAGTCGACTGTAGATAATGACGGTGATGATGAAGTTTTATGTACCTATTTTTTTATTTTCATTGTGATATGATTTTGTTGAAATTTTGAATTGAAAAAAAAATATGATATTAAATCCAAGGCGGCTTACCGACCAGCCGGTCGACATGAAAAAATAAAATGAATGCAAGGTAGATTTATTTATAATGGCTATCAACATTAGAGACCATATATTTTAAAAATGTTTCGAGGATACCCCCGTAGTTAAAGGTATATTATGGTGTTTATTGACTCTAATAACTTCGCAGCGGGGAACGTAAGTATATTGTAGAAGTATATGGTTGCAAAAAAATAAATTACAGATACACATATAATGAAAAAAAAACCATATGGAGACAGTTTTTTCCCCTATTACAGACCTTCGATAATAACTTATGGCGTCCCGTTTTCCCTTTGTCGGACAGCTAATCATCATCATACCGGCGCGGCACATTCCTTTAATAATCTTTATTGCCGCGCAACCGCCACTGGTACCTCTACACACTACCCGTGGTTTTCGAGTCTTAAGAAATTCGCCGCACACGTGAATACAACTATGTGTAACACGAAAAACGAATGTTTCAATAATCAATTAAATTTGCACTATTATAATAACAGACCTTATATAGACATCAATGATTTTCGTAACTGTAATTATTACGGAAACTATTACATTCAACCTATTATTATTATACAATATAATATATTATGTTTAATAAAACCAAAAATTCGACCGGTGAATTCGGTATTTTTACTTCCGGTCCACGTTGTTCAGCTATTAAACGTATTACCTGTGTCATATTCTTGTCACGTAAAAGCATATCATCCGGTTTTTTATTTGTTTTTTTTTATCCTCCCACTGTTGCAGCGACTATATACGTACGCAACGAAAGTAAGTATCGATTAACTTATTTTCTTTCTCATGTCCCGAGAAGTAGTTTTTTGTGCCCATCGTTGGGTCGTTAACGGAATCAATTAAAAGGCAATAAACGTATATCTACGCAACGGTCTTTCTCTTTCCCTATCTATTTATCACCCGCAGATACCCCATTGCTGTGTATCCAACTCAATAACGACAATGTCACTATTTTTTTTTGTTGTTTTGTTTTGTTGTTCCCTTGGTAAAAATAAAAATATCCTGCTCACTAGAGAAATATTAGAACGTGACGGCAGGCACATAAGACTCGGTCGGCCGGAAAAATACCTGGGACACTCTGCTTTTGGGAACCGTCGACGCTTCTCTAATTCGTCGTTTGTACACGATGAAAAGCGTCTTCGTGTAGCCACCCCAGACGTCTCGACTACCCTTCACACCAAGCATCCTGCAGCAGTGATTACCTTGTTAAGATAATTTCGTTAGACGTTATTGGGGCGTTAATTTTGCATACAATCGTCTTATTTTCATTTTAATTTTTTTTTTCTTTTACCCTTAGTTCTTTTTTCTTCTCCAAACGTGACAAAGAACTCGTTAAATTGGCAGGGGGTTACAGAAAGAGTAGGTATCTACTTGCTCGTGTTTTACTTTAATTTTGTTATTCGATGGCTGACGAGTGCTGTTTCGTTCTCGCTAATATTAATTACGCATTCGAACACGCCCTTTAAAATTACCTAACGATCATGTGATCAAGCAGAGTAAGCAGAGTTTAATTAATCAATAATTAAATTGCGTTTCGCGCGTTGTACATCGTAATGGTGCTCGGAATGATGTACGATGAGAATGCGTATTGGAAATTATCGTCTTACCAGATACTATGGTGCGCGTCTTTGTGTAATATAGTCTTGTGCATGAATGTACGAATTAATATATATAAATATATATTAAATCGGTGTATTATGCTGATTATTGTCAACAGAAAATCGATTGAGATCTTAAGGAAGTTGATTGTGATAATATTCTAAAAGAAACAAACTATAACAGTATATTACGTTGAAGTGAATATAATTTTTCAATATTGAACAGTGATACCTTTTTTATTTATTAAATATTTTATAAAAATAATATATTTTTCTCTTTGTCAACGCATCATTACCTTTTTTTTTATCTTTAATAATTTATTGTTCTTAAATAATGGAAATAAAACGTGCCATAAACCGGTTAAGAACAACGAGACATTGACCTAATGACGTTCGATTAACTAACATTTACGATTGCTCTTTGATGGATCAATCTCATTCATCGATAGAATCAGTTCTGCTATTGTTAAGTATTTCGATTGTAAATTAGATGATTGAATTGTTTCAGTGTATATACTATATACGTCACATTTGCTTAGAAAGAACACGTATACGAACAGATATAGTGTAAATGGTTTATTGTTATAATATGCGTTTTAGTCACATAATCCTTAAGAGTAACAACCAACGGTGGTAGTATTATAATGAATTGTCGTTAGTGCCTGTTAAGAGTGGAAATGTGCGTACACCCGTTTTGAAATTGCGCGGTAGTACTTAACTTGGGCACTTAAAAACCTGAGGTTCCTGTAAATAATCGCTCAGGTTTTTACACACATTGGACTGGTTCCAAAATCCATTCATTAGTTCATCGGCCACAGTGTTCTTTCGTAACATTAGATTCATAATGTACAGTGCATAATGCATATGTATATTAACAATATGTCTGGTTGTGTGCGTTTCTTTTTTTTCCTCTCAAAAATATCATAAAATTTATTAAGGACGGCGCGTGTAAATAATACAGTCCGGGGGACGTGGAATTAATTATGTAGACTAGTGGTGACGTGCGGACATGACGAAATTAAAAAGTTCTGACGACACATTGGCTATGTGGATCACGATCTTGACGATAGAGTAAACAACCACACAGCAGCAGCTGATGATCGCAAACAGAACGTTTTCTTTGATTATTATGTATAAATAGGTTTGTAATTTTTTTTTTTCAATTCTGACGTACAACATTAATTTGTTTTGTACACTCAACTATTTGTATTGAAATTTAATAATTTACAAAAGTACGGGCATTTTATAATGTTCCCTTTTAGTAAATTAAAAATTCACGTGACTCTCGATTCGATTTTCCATGACAATTGGTTTTTAAACTCTACATTAAATTGCTGTCTGTCACGGTTCACTATTTTGGGCGTAACAATTAAAGTATCGAGCGACCGCCCAAATAATATTGTTATCTAATATTGAACAAGTAACGTATTATCTATACATTTTTTTCACGTTTCTTACTGTGGGAAACAAATTTAATCTTGCTATACTTATAGCTGGTTTAACATACATTTCCATACCCAGAATTCCGTCAATTGGATTGTAAGATTTTTATCACGGTGGTTACTTTTATGTAGTTAATATGCATCGATAATCTTTTTGGTTAAGTGATGTGATTTGTTTTACTCTGAAAACGTTCGTCTTGTTATTATCGAAATCAAATAAAAATAGATTAGGAGTAAAATGATTATCCCCTCGAGTTTGCAGTTAATATAATTGTTAGAAATTGATTCACTTTGACAAAACTTCTTTGTCAGAATTATTAGGAACATGCTTTTTGATTCCAATCAGCTTGCTTAAATCGAGACAATGAAATTGAAACATTTGTAAATCACTTATAAATGGATTTGACTAGAATTATCGTAATGAATGCCAGAAAAAAAATATTTTACTGTCATCTCAATTAGATTTCCTCCGAGACTACGGATTTAATTAAATTATTCCTCCGATGCTCTTTAATTTTAACCTTTTTTTTTCCACGACAATCTTTACAAACTAAGGGAACTAAAACCTCTAAACATATTTGTATATGTATATTTCACCCTTATCTGTATAAAAAAAGAGGAGAGGGGGTATGTGGTTGAAACATGATGCGCACAAACCTCGAAGACGCAGGAGGTCCCCGAGGCCTTGTTATATGGTTCGAGAGTGATGGGGAAAATATTATAAAAAAACAATCTTTCATATTTTTTCTCTTTTAAAAACGTCTGCCAAACACGGTGTAAAGGTCCTCCCAATCCCTTAGGTTAAGAAACCGGTCGTGTAAATTGATATACACAAGGCGAAACTGGATATGTATAGTGTCATATAGCATAGCATTGGTTACTAAAATGTTGCCTTTTCATATAATCGATTTTCATTGTTATACCATTGATTGTAAATACACAAATATTGAAATATAGTATTATTTATAATCAATATAGTCATATATTCTTATTACTTTACCGTACCTAATGTATTCGTATTATTACTTGTACCTAATAGTTACATGAGCTAATTATGAATTAAATTAGTGGTGTTTGTAGAACATCAACATTTATGAGTTATAATTTTATAAGTCAGATTATTAATAATTGAACTTCTGTGTAATAAGTTTGTTCAAATGCGCGGCCGACAGCATCAAACTTTAATAAAAATCTGTCTGAAAATAAACAGTATAAGTTGACGGTGTAAAGAAGTTTTTTTTTATATATTAGTATCAGTGTCATCGAATTGTCATCGAATGTTATCGGTGTACGAATTTATCAGATAAACTGTAAAACGAAAATATAAAAACGACGGCTTCAGTGTTTTAAAGTGTAAAAAAAAACTTTCTTTTCGACATTTTTCATGCACATTAATCAGTCGTATTTTCTGATTACATGGATAAAGCATCGTCAGTACCTTCTCGATAAAGTTATCATTTACCACGATCTATAGTCACACCGTCGTATGAGAAATTATTATTATACACGCCCATTGTTAATAATTAGTCTTAGACATTCTAAACACTGAACTTCCATTATTTTTATTTTTTCCCAAAAGATTTCCGCGAGTTTATTTAGTATACGTATAACATTACATACTATCATTCCATTAGACCACACATATGTTTATGGGGCGGGCAAGGCGCCAGGAGTTCCACTGTGGGATTCCGTTGGAAAAAAGACGTACCAAAGGAAGAAGGGGAGAAGTGAAATTCAAAGAACGAATGACACGATTTTAATTGGGACTAGTGTTTTGAGTGCAACACGTGAATGGTATTATCTATGGATATTAGGATTTTATGTTCTTTTTCCCTCCCTTCCTGCGGTATCGATATCGTAGGCGGACTTTTATGGTTGTCATTAACGATCAAATCCGACTGCCTACCGCATACACGGAGTATAATAAAATATGTATTCTATTCGTTTCCTAAAAAAGTATATACATATTCGAGACCAAAACCAACGTCGGTCCTCAATATTTCCTTTTAGTGTATTCATAACTAATAATAACAATAATAATAATAAAAAAAAATATGAAAACAATAACCATATGGCAGAGAGTCCAAATGTCCATTATCCATTGTCTATAAACTACCAAGTGGCTTACATGTTTAAAGTATAGTGACCACAACGCAGAAAGAGAAAGACGTTGGGCGGAAGCGATATATTATTTTATTTATTTTTTTTTGGGGGGGGGAGCCTAAAATGACTTCGGGAGCGGTCTAGCTGCTAGCTGGTCGTCGGCTCAATTGTATCCAGTATCGTAAACAATATTGTGGTGAATGATAAGATAACAATAATACGAGTATATATGAAATAATGAATGAACATTAAACGCGGTTATTGTCTTGTTTCAGACATTTTTATAGTTTACGATTTATTGTATTATATCATATTATTTTATCTCAACAACGTTCTTGGTGACAAACAATTTCATTCAAATATATTGCTAAGTCGGTTTTTTTCTCTTTGTGAATCTTTTTGTTGGTATTTTTTAGAGAAAAAATAAATATGATTATAATATGGAATAATACACAATTATACAATTATTATAATACATCATGATGTATACAAATGGTTTATTAATATTTTTACATTTCTTTTTTATATACACCTGATTAATTGCTTATAAAATTGAATATTTAAATTACAATTACTTAAAATCGTTTGAACAGAAATGTTCGATTCCTAAGAAATAAAATATCAATTATTTTTAGTCCGCAAACTTTTTTTCGGGCTTACCAATTTTCTTTGCTATCCTAATCCAATACAGCACTTTACGTTTTGTACGTTCTTTGAATTTCAATTTATAGGCGAATCGTGGTTTGAACATAATACTGTTGTTTTGTCTCAACTCACAACGAACGTTGTTGAAAATAAAAATGAAAATTAGTGAACATTATTCCTACACTTATTCATTACTGTGATATTAAAAAAAAATTATGTAATCTATCAGGTATTAGTATAAAATATAAAACTTATACATCAATTTATATTCTCACAATTGGTATTATACATTTTAAATAAAAAAGTTTTCAAGAAAAAACTAAAAAAAAAAACCACTTGAAAACAAAAATTAACCCTGAATAGTTATAAAGATGTTTATCGAGTCATTTACATATACACAAAATAAAAAAAATATTTGTATACATATTTTCGGTTTGAATCATTCTGTTATGTACTTGACTGCGGGGTTTCTTAGTATTGTACAACGTCATTTTCTGTAGTTTGACACTTTGACATAGACTTGACCGCCGTCCATGGGAGACATATGGATACGTCGGTGTCTGGTAAACGTCTTCGACCCAGTTCGGTCGATTTACCACAAGGGGCTAAGTACAAAAACGTGTTTTATGGCTGCTAATTGATTCTTATTCAGTCTGAACCTTTGTGTTGTATATATTCTAAACCCACCCATGTCCACTAGGGGCATGTCGAGTGGGGTTGCATTTATATATACATATATGCAGTATACACAATATACACACATCATATATGTATGTGTAATATAAGGAAGTACCACTTGACCCCAAAAGAAAAAAAAATGAGAGATAAAATAACCGTTAGTAGAAGCTATTAGAATATTCTTGACCACTTGACTGTATATTGTATATTGTCTGTCGCGGTTTTTCACTCGTCATCATTGAAGAAAAAAACAAACAGAAGCGCACCAGGTTAAGTTTCACAAGATGTAAATTTTCGCTAATACGTTGAAAACATCGCGATTAATTATACTATCTTCAATTTATAACTCAGATCGTCTGTGCATACACTTAGGAAGAACTCGAATCGTGTATGAAAACAATATGTGCAACACGTTGTTAGTTCAAATTGTAGTTCTTCAGATTAATTTAAAAATAACTGATTATGTATTTAGTTTTTAAATCTGATTGCAATTTAAAGTATATTCTATAGTTACTTAGAGTAATAGGAGAAACATCCAAATCAAACAATTTTAATCGCCTGGTTATAAAAAATAACGCAGTACCTCATTATTTTAGAAGACAAAAGTCAATTAAAAAATAATTTACCGAGTATATGTAACATCAGTGGGTACCTATTTGAGTATAGGCTTAGAGGTTAAAATCAACTGACCATGAAATCATGAACTTAAAACAATGAGAAAAAATTAATTAGTTTTATAAATTCATATTTTCATATTTCAACAACTAATCGTATCTTATACACTAACAAGAATTTTTCACAAAAACACCATGTGAAATGTGAAAATAAATATTAATATTCAGTGTGAAAATACGTGTACAACGAGGAATATCTTTGTTTAAAAAATGTATACTACGGGGAATTTGAACGATTGATGATAGATTAAGCTTACATGATAAATAATTTTGAATTTTAATACGTACTTAAACCTTATTTAAATTGAAATACGGTTAAAATGTATTATCCGATACTGTATTCAATTGAACTGTAACGGACATTATTCTAATGATTGTCCTGTTTATAATGTTGTGGAAAAATTACCGAACTGTAAATATAATTGTTAGTTACAATATATAATATAATATAGTGAATAATAATATTGGTGACCTATACCTACTTGCATTATAAATATATTCTAATCAACAGTCAGCTCGTTCAAGATCGTTATATTTATACGGGACCCTATTGACATGTACGTATATTGTAGCAATTCGATTGTATAATCGTGGTACGCATACAAGTACAGCTAGCGTAACGCGAAATACAACAGCATTGCAATGCAACATCATCACGGTGCATCGCATTAATTACATTATTATTTTAATATATGTGCACTATGAGTAATAGCAGTGCGCAGAAATAACACATGTACGAAGAGCAATACAACACGTCATATTAATTCGTATATGTTTCATTTTTCACAGAATCCAAGTGTGCACTGTCGGCGCATATTATCCATGCCTGTGACCCAGTGGTAGAAGTGACTGGGCGTATGATGTAAAAAAAAAAAACCTTGTAGACCGGACGCGAAGAGTATATGTACCCGTTCAGGAGAACCATGTGTGGTCAGGGTAGAAACCGGCCGAGACCTGTGGCTGTGTTTACGTTACTGCTGGCGTCACTCGTCAACGTCCGAGGTGAGTGTGTATATAATACATACATTTTCTATTCAAAAAAAATGAATTAACTTTATTTATGTGTTCCATATCAGCTGTTAATGCATATTAAATCAATCGTAACGTATATGTCATCGTCTCCTCGAAAACAATCCTAAAGTGATTTGTATTTGGTGGTCGGTACCCAATGTGTACCGGATGGCCGCTGTACGTCTTATTGATTAATAAGTTAAATTAAAATCGAATGTTACCACAATTTATCGTCTGAGTGATTGCGTTGTTACTTATGAATTAATTATCAAAACCGTTATTCAAATGATGTCTCTTTTATTATATCAACATACATAGCCATACGTTAGCTATACATACATAGGTAATACTCGTACGTATTACAGTAATAATATATGATCAAGTTAGTATGTGTACGTAACGAATTTTTTTTTTTTTATTAGTTATTATAATTTACCGATTTGTTTCTTCGTGAAAATTGTTTGCCTGATCATAGTGGTGATTACAATAATGGTTTAGCGTTGAACGCTCCTTATTTTCTTTTTCTCCCGTCATTACTCATTATCATAATTGTATTTTGAAGACGGGAGCCAGAAAACTGATAAACAATTGTACGAAAACTGAATGTTCTCCTTGTTCGATACATAAGTGAGACTATTTATAGTATTTTTATTCTTAATTTAATGTGTTCGAAAAACTAACTTAAATACTATTACCATTAATGACGTATCATAATAATATGTTTGCTACATAAAATAACCAAGTGTAAACGTTAAAATATAATATTGCTAGAAGAAACTGATGGTGTTGTACATGATTTATATATCATACTATAGGTGGACTCGTTGCCATCGTATAAATCTTTAAGTAGAAAAATAAAAATATAGAAAAAATTTAGAGTGAGGGTTCGGTCTATTGTTCAGTGTATAACGGACTGAAAAATTGTGCTCGGTGACCATGAAGGAAGAAGGGTTCGTCCGACGAGTGAAGCTTTTCAGTGCGGAATATACGTTGGTCTTTTTGCGGATATGATAATGAAAAAAGTAAGGGTTCAGTAGTGATTTCGTGTTTGGACCCCATTTCCGGTGTATCGACGATTTGTATAGTAGTATTCATTGAACGAAAATTCGTGTTTCAAGACAGACTTCATTTTTCTATTAAAGTAGTTCAGTAAAATATTTATCAAAACAAAATGTTCCAAAATAAAAAAATCGTTTATTAATTTTAATTGGATTTAGTAATAAATTCAATTTGTATATAATTAAAATAATTTAATCGTCATAGTTTTTTAAAGTCTAAGTTATTTTCATCGTTGAAGTGCCTACCTGAATGTCACCTGTTTACAAAATAGAATCAAAATACTGCAACTACTTATACATAGTTTTATTATTGTATGGACAAGTCTCTAAATTCAGCATAAATACCAGTTTCGAAGTGTTTGGATCAAAATAATCGATTTATTTATTTAATGTTTGGCATAATGTAAACATATTTTATTATTGAGAACTCAAAGAATTTTTTTGTTTTCATTTTTCTGTTTGATATGTGTTACTTCGGGGTTAATTTTTATACATCAACCTGAAAGTTATGTTCAACCGGAAACCGACTACGTGATCGTGTAACGAGTCATCGAAAATATACGATCAATATTTATTATTATTTTTACTACGTGTTAGTCGGAAACGCCGAAATATCGAATATATTTAATTATACAATAAACCGATTTGAAATTGTGTACACGTGCTTTGCATATATGTCGCCAGTATCGCTTCACACAGGTGTCATACAAATTGAGTATAAAAAACAATTGTTGTGCATAATGACGTGATTTCACTAAATTATATACATATGTAATTTATTATACGATTTGAGGCTTGTAATGTACAAGATGAACGATGTAAATTGCGATTTAAAATTTAATACTATCTTTGAAGTGTTTTCTTGCTCTCCAACGTTTTAATTAATATCTTCAGTTCCAATTCATATGAATTCAATTATTTGATCGTCACAAAAAGTTTTTGGGTTAGAGTTTGCTTTACACGTAAAATCATGATAATGAGTAATTTTCACTCTATATTATATATTTTGATTAATGTCTTAGTCATATATGGTTTAAATATCAAATTACGACTTGAATCGTAACTATTTTCATAATGTTTGATATAACAGTGAAAAATTATAATATTTGAATCGCGAGAAATAACAGACACTTCCAAATAATTGCGTTTGTATTGATCATATCATTTGTGATCGTGCTTTAATTTTTGATCAATTTCTTATGTTACCTATACAAGGTTCTAGTGTACGTAATTCATACACAATTCTAACATAAAAAAAAAATCAATCGATAATAGATTTCCGTGTAACAAGGGTATTTTATGGTCGTTATTATTATTATTTTTATTATTTATTAATTAAATAGAATATTATAAATAATCACGTAAATGGTATGTATAAGAGGTATATTTATATCGGGTAATTTAGACTGTTATACAGCTGTATAACAAACTAATTAAAATCTTTGCGAGTAGTAGAGCAGGATATTGGGATCAATAATTTCGTTTCTTATATCTGGTTTTGTTAAAACGATATAAATCTTTAAATGTATACAAGGTTTAACAGTGACAAGAATCGTATTGAGAATTAATTTTTAATCATTTTCCGATTTATGTATGTCGCCTGCCTGCCCCTCGGTTTCATAATAAACTGTACGAGTGTTCTTACAATCCCGTGCTTTCTCGGGGGTCCGGTAAAATTCATTCATGTAATAAATATTTCCACGTATTATTCTATATTCTTGTACTCCTATTAATCTTCGTTTTTCTGTGTAACAGCCGATACGTATATTATTAACGAGCATGGGTTGCGTTCGTCCGGTTTTGATCGATTTCTCTATTAGCCCGAACATGAGTAATCGTGTACTCGCCCGGTGTATACCCGGTTTATTTATTTTTATTTTTTTATTTTCGTTAACGCATTGCTGTGTATAAATTCCGTCCGATTTAAAACTCGTACCGGGTTTTTGGTGACAAATGAATAACCAGACCTCCACTCGTACTCCGCCCAATCGGGCATCGGCCATCGGCCGTCCCAACCCATCGTCGTAAGTGTGTATGGTATGGTATTCGAGATCCGACCGATATGGTGGCCAGCGGGGAAAATGGTCGAAAAATAATTACTGCCGTGTAATAATTAAACACGTGCAGTCAAAATAGAGTTGTAAGGTACAAGAGGCGGTTTTCGAAATTTACATAATCTACGAGCACGGTGGAATTCTAGAATATTATGTGTTGTCGGGAGGACAACAGAACATGGATTTTTATTCAAATGAACTAAACGTCGGTGGTTACGGCAAAAATCCAAAGAGTAAATTTGTTAAACAAGACACGCGTGACGTACAATCGTATTGTTTTTTAACATTTTATAAGCCAATTGAATAATTTATTAAAATCATTAATTCCAAACGAAAATCCTCACATGAACATAAGAAATTAGCAAATTCATTTTCTCGTTACGCTATATTTATACACTTCATAGTTGAATGAGTTACTTAAACTTATACTTATATTATATTATTTTTTTATAAAACCCATAAAAACGTATTTCAAGTGGTATTTATTTATTTCTTTGTCATTAATATTGTAAAAATTACTCTAAGAATTTAGTTAAATATTATTTTTAATTTTGTGTACTACTGCTTATTTATATAAGTATTTTAAAATACTACGTCTTACAGTCGAAAGAAAACGGATTAGGTACCAAATATTTATTTTTGTTTTTGAGGAAGACTTCGAAATACACCACCCTTTGTCACCGTTATACTGACTATTTGAATGCAATCTATTTAAAGAAGTTACAACGTTCATTATAGGATAGCTGTTGTGGAGTACTGTCATTTTTCTTCTTTAATGTTTTGTGAGAATAATTTTCAGAAATAACTTACTCATTGAAAAATTTCTAACAATAAACATTTTTAAAGAATTTCATTTTAATTTCGAATTAAAAAAAAAACTATCATCATTTTATCTTATTTAATCTGTGAGAAGTATGAAAAGTTTTTTCTTATTATTATTTTTAAAACAATTATAAATAATAATAGTGTTTTTCTTCGAAATTCTGAATCATTTTAATGTGTAAAAATTTTCTTTTTCACTGTTCAATAAAACTTTTGAAATTTTTACTTACGATCTTTAAATTGTTAGTAGATAATTATTTGGTTATTTAATTTAAGACTTTAAATTGAAAAATTAAAATCCGATGAATTCAACAAAAATATATATTTTTAAATTTAAATAATAAAACTAATTTGGTACAAGTCATATTCATTAAGTAGAAAATGCAGTTTTTATTTTTGTTCGTGTTACCCATTGATCAAGTATGTTAAACAATAATTTCCCCGACGGCAAGATATATACACTCGCCCTCGCAAATACGAAGACCACCACAATCGTAGCCGTGAGTCTAATTAACTTGAATAGAAAAGTTTTAAAATAATACAATATTATAAATAAATATTGGACATGAATAAATAATTACTGGTTAAAGCCACCGACTACAATATGTCTTAGGTGATTGAGTCATGTGTTTTTATCTCCGCTTATACGTCTTTAATGGGTGGCATATATTTGTGCGCGCCCGTGTGTGCGTGTGTGCGTGATTACGTGTGTACATCAGCTTGTTGTGCGATTACCCAAACGGATAACCATTATTAACTGTGTTTACGTGGGAGTGGCAGAGAGTGCTTTATCGGAAATGTAAAATTATAAGTCTCGCAGAACAACCAAAATAAAAATAAAAAATAAGAGAAAAAGTCATGTATACTACTTGGATGTCTTAATGGAAGGTCACATTGTGTGGGAATTTGGTTTTGAATGTATACATAATCGTGTCGCTTAAGTTTCCGTTATAAAAAGTGTGATTCTCGTCTCAATCTTCGAAAAAAAATAAATATTCATACATTTATAATGTGTTTACATTGAGTTCATGTTTGTTAAAATCTTTTACCAAAAAATTCTCCGCGAGACGTACAACGACATTTACAATCTTCTCATTCTGTGAAATCGTACGCGCCAGAGACTAGATCAATGTAACAAATCATATGGTTTGTCACCGTAAAGTTGGGTGAGAAAAATAAAATGTCTTGAATTACTGATTTTAATAAGATTTTCTACGGAAAATCGATAGTTTAATGATAATGTGAGTTTAATTAAAAATTGGATTGCACTTGAAATTACAATGATCAACTAGTAAATTTATTATTAGTCCATAATTATTCCACGAATTAATTTTTTTAATATTTTGTTCAACATTTACCGTGCATGAATATAACGCATATTATGTCCGGCCACGCATTGTTATTGGCTTGAATTCAAGGGGATATGACTGAGATTATGGACGATCTCGGAGTGCCGTACACAGTCGAATTGTTCCGAGTGCATCTTAAAATACGCTTACGCGCCTTATTACCCTTCCGGTCAAGACCCCGGATGCGAACGCCGGCCGAGCGAGCCCTCTGATGTCTCTCACTTTTCAGAACAGTTATTTTTACGCATAAATTACTATAAATCACTGGCGCTGCTAGCCAATGCTCTAAAAAGTCGGGTTTCGCGCGTTGTAATAATTTTTCTCGTCCTCCCCCCCTCCCCTTTCCTTTTCGTATTCCTATCCACATATATTATCCCGTCGGACATCTCTATCCACTGGACCGCTCGGCTGCTATGCATTATACACGCACACAATATTATTGCAGGCAGTCGTTACGTGTTATTAAGTCACGTGATACCGTCGTACACATGCGTGCATGCATATATTTGTTGAGCGCGTATACACGCGGTCGCACGCACGCACAGAGCTAACCCCGTCGTCGGTCGTGACCAGTTCCGAACACGTATAAGAAAAATCCGCGAACGCTTGTCAATTATTTATTTTGCCCTGTCCGTTCCGCCGGCACAAGTGTCATAGTTCAATACGTACTCGCATATTATTCCCATGGTCCATAGGTATAAGAACAAAGTTAATAAGCATCATCATCATCATCATCATCGACAAGGGGCTAAATGTCCAACGTCACCGAAGTCGCTGCACGACATTGCCTCGTACACACGTATTTGGAAATTCGCCGGAGATCGAAATGAAGCGAAATCGTCTCTTCATACTGTACACCGAAAGATTTAGCGTTGAAACTCCGCGATTATTTTTCAATTAAGATTAGATCTCGTATCGTACAGTGATGGTTAGTCAGTGCTTCGGTGATCATCATCAGTTATTGTTATTCGCGGTTGTGTGTTGAAATGAAAAAAAAAAAAAAACTGTTAGCTTACCATCGACCTTTGAACTCGAAGAATGTACATGGCTTAACCTTGGCTGGAATTATATTACACAGGTGGAGAAAGGAAACAACTCTAATTCTGGTGGAGAAGATTAAAATAAAAACAAATTCGTTACAGGATCTACTGTGGATTACTGTCAGACGTATTAATGTTATACGACACGTTGGACTGTAGTTGACTTATTTGGTCTAAAAAAAAAAAAAAAAAATTAAATATGCAAATATTCGGGTACAGAAAAAAGAAAATCACTTCAGCGTTCTGCATAGAAATGCATATGATATTTCCATGTATATTTCTATACACTGCCAGTTGCTGTGTAGTTGACCCACACACATCAGGTGCGTCCGACGTCCCGACAAAAATTAATTCATACATATAAAATGTGGAAATCATTGTGTAATGATTCGCCATTATACGTATAGCTTGAAACCACAAAATTCTATAATATAACTTTTTCCAAGATATTTTGACACAAAATTTAACACGTTAATTTGAGTGCGTTATGGAGTACAACATTATTGAATTTTTTATCAACCTCAATATTAAACGATTTCTTTGAGACAAAACACACAGGCAATTGTTGTATATGTTCTTGACCTACCTCGGTGTAAATTTACGTGATCTTCTTCTTGTCCGTACAGTACGACACGGTACTATACTGTCGCGCGACATCGCTAAAATTAAACTATCAATAAATCTTCTCCGCTGAAAATAAAACTTTTATGCGTCCTTTTTGAATAAAAACACGTTTACATGTGCATACATATCATCAACACGTGTAAATCATTTTCAGTGGGATGTACATATTTTTCCTTCACATTTTAATGTAAGAAATCAAATGGATTATAAATAAGTTGGTTAGTTTTTTTGGTGCGTTCTTGCCATGTCCTGTGCTGTACGTTTAAATAGGTTATGCACGTGAACGTTTTATTTAAAAATACTGGACATCCGTATCCAATATCAGTTACGGTCAACTCAATGGGTCCGATAAAATTACTTTCGCCGTTAATCCTAATCCTCTTGACTGGATAAGTCGTTTCAGCCGAGGTCATCCGCACGAGTAGCTTAGGTTAGATTTACTCTGGAACGCATGATTTGTTGCGTCACGCTAGAGCACGACCATTATATTGAAGACTTCCACAACCGTTACCTGTTTATCAGTTGTTATCAATAATAACAATAACTTTGTAAACCTCCGGCGACTTGGAAAAAGGAAATTTAGTTTCCCGATAAACGTTCTCTGTATATTAATGGGTGTATGGCATTATAAACGGGTCACTGACCATAGAAACCATTTATTATATCACAAGCTCACATTACCCCGTTCTGATTGCACTTAAAAGAAAATATACACAGGGTATTCCGATACTCGCAAAAATATCGCATGACATTTTTTTTTATTTATTTGTTCTTACGATCATATAAATTATAGGTGGTCTTTGAATTTTAAATTTAATTTTAAATAACAAACTTATTCCAATATTATTCGTCGCTGTATCCAAAGGAAAATAAAACAGAAATAATCTTTAATACTTAGTACACTTAATTAATAATCTCCAAAAGTATAAAATTTTAATTGAATTTTATACTTACTTATCACTTAATTGTTGTTGATAAATTGGTTAAAAGTACTAAAAAAAATGTATTTCAATTTATTTTATAATAAATACATTTTTTTTGTAACTTTTTTGGTAGGTATTTACTCTCCTGTTTTATAATGAAAAATAATATCATGTATTTTTATCATTTTCATATGCTGTCGTTTATGTTCATGACTAAAAATAATGTATTAAGATTTTTTTTAAATGATTTTGTTAACAATCATGATTTCTAAAAGAACGTTATATATTTATTTCACTTAAATTTACGAATACCGAAGGAACCTAGTATTTCGCAGCCATCAGATGCAAACGGCTGATGTGTTCGGATACCATAACGATCTTGAAGGAACAAAGAATCTATTCTAGAATGTCGCAGGGGATTGCATGAAAGTGGAACGTCATTCAACCATGTCTATGGGTTTTGGAGATTTTTTTTTTCTAATGGAATTCCAGAATAAATTGGGTTGATTGAAATAAACAAAATGTGATGATAAGACGGGTTAATGGATTTTTATTTTACAATGTATGTATTCAGTTAATTCAGTTAAAATATTGTTATGTTCATTTTACATTTTAGGTGTGATGTTTAAAATAACATTCACGTTATCGGGTTGTGTATAAAATCGTTATATAATCAGTTAATTTGATGTGTTTAAACATTTAAACTTAAACTGATTTATAGCCGGTGATAACTTTTACTATATTGTGCGTTATTTATTTTAAAATCAATCGAGGGCGAGTTTATTATTTTTGGCGTTGCCTTTAAATGCCTTTAATTAATGAAAAGGGTTGTATTTATGTCTTATGCCGATGATAAATAATAATGAGAAAATGCGTACATATGTTGAAGAGAAAGTTATTTTTCTCCATTTTACACTTTTTTTTCTTTTTAACAGATACAACATCATGTGTAGACAACCAATACGGGATGAAATATTTCTTGTACGTGTTTAAAAACTCTTTTCCTTTGGGGTGTAATATTCTAATTTTTTTTCTACGAAAAAAAAACCACACGATAATCTTTGGCATTCTTTTACCGGGTTCGGTATTTCTGTGGAACACGTGAATTTCCATATTGGTTGCAACCATTATTTTTTAAGTTTTTTTTTTTCTCAACCGTACTGTAAATCTCGACGACAAAAGAATATAATACATACGTTTGAAATTCGAACACGCGTCTATAGTTTTCAATTTCGTCCTTATTTAAAGGAAAACGTCTGCAATCTTAGATTACTGCAGCGTGTACATTATCCGTTCAGATCGTTGAGCTGTGCTTTTTCCTCTTTCTTTCACTCACGGTTGTTTTCGCAAGCCGGATAAAATATTAATCATGTGTTCGCATTAAACCGTTTCAGTGAGCGTCGGATTGCCAGCGGAAACGGGCGGCGACACTGACGAAGGATCATATTTGCCGGGAGGCGATACGCTAATGCATCCGGTGACGGCGTCCAGTCTGGACGCGCCCGTGCAACTGCCAATATTCCTGGAGGAGCCGATTGACGCGTACGTGATCAAGGGGAAACCCGCGACGCTCACGTGCAGGGCCGCTCACGCGCTAACAGTGCACTTTCGGTGCAACGGCGACCGGATCGACGACTCCATGGGACCCATGGTGACCGACTTCGTCGACCCGCAGACCGGCGTCCGGAACGCGGAGGTTATCGTGAACATTACCAGGAACCACGTGGAGGAGTACTTCGGCAAGCACAACTATCAGTGTCAGTGCGTGGCGTGGACTTCGCGCGGCGAGATAGTCAGTAGACCTGCGACCGTAATCGTGGCATGTGAGTACAATTTTTGTTTGTTAAAAAAAACTTTTTCCCAACACAAAATCCTGAAATGAAAATAATAAATAAATAAAAGAAAAAAAAGATGAACAAATCGATTACTTGCGTGGACTAGATGTGCTTATTTAGATATATTATTTTGTTAAACTTGAGTATTACTGTTTTAATTTTCACCTCCGGCAGGTACACAGAACATGTATTACGTATAGTCACGCATTTCAGCTAATAAATTATATTATTATAATAACCACGAACCTATGTGTATTCGATTTCATACGTATCACCTTATACGGTCTCCCGTTCGTTTCGTCCTGCCTTAATTATACACGACGTACATGTTATAAGTGTTTTAAATGTGACTGGACTTATTTTTTATTAAACTTATTACATAAGTTTGTAATAGTAATATAATAATGGTGTGTCGTGTATGCAACATAGTGCACAATATTACACGTTGATTTGCTAAGTATACTGTTACAAACACTACGACTGTAGGAACATTCTTCTTACGGTTACATTTTGTACTGTGTACTTCGAATTTCAAAACACTTAGATGTAAGTTTTTGTGGCGTGTTCACAACAAATGAAAGAATTTGCTTTTGTCTTATGATCTATTTTATCCTATAAAATTCATGAATACAAATCTTCGAAGGCTTAAGAAATTATATCGATTTTATAAAATGGTTATAAAGTATGGTATATATATCAAGTAGAGGCCCCGCGAGTATTTTAAGAGGAAGAATAAAAATTATTAAGACTGTACGGTAAATGGAATATTGATTCTAAAATTACCTGTACATGTCCTTTGATGGTATTCATATTTTAAGTTTATTTTTTATTTTTCGGATCCTACAAAAGCCTTAACGAAAGGCTTTACATCAAATGTCCTTACGTGAAACGGGAAAGCTTTAAAGGGACGTGGATATTTTTTCCCAGCATATTCTTCCATTAATATCGATTGGTTTGTTAAAACGCGTTCATGAGAAAGTTTGCACCATTTGTTGTTGTCGCACCTCTCTACTCTACCACCACCCGAAATCCGTTGAAAGCGATTTCCGAACGAAAGATGTAGTCACAGCTGGTGTAATCTGCTTAAAAGTTAAGTCTTGTTTTCAGTCGCCTCCACGCGAACCATACTAGTTTCTTGTACACCCTCAAACGCACAAATACATATATATATATATAATATACACGTCGTATATATCGCGCCTATGTATATTTATATAGAATAAGTACCTAGGTATACAAATATCCCGAAAAACTAGTCGTTTACACTTTTTTGGCACGTCGTTGTCATAAACGCAATTCGCGCGGTTTAATAATATTTTTGTATTTTGCTCACAATATTATATGTTTTCACATTTTGTAAACTTCTGCTGAGCCCACACGGAATGGGATTTATGATCGTATTTATTGGTGAAAACTACGGACTTCGTAATCACTCAATGAGTAAAATATTCACGTAAAGAAATTATAATTGAATTGAACGGTTAACCGCATAATTATTAATAATAACTATGAACATTTGCATTATATGGCACTTAACTTGTTAAATTGTCCTTTAAGATTTATGAATATAATAATGGTGACGATAATCGACCGCTTTGACTGTTAAATCGTGTGGAATATTAAGCGCCACCGTGACATCTTTGTTATGATATCAAACGCCGACTTCGCTAGTTGAAAAAGTAATATAATTTTTTTTTTTTTTAACAATATCAGCAATAATAATTTCCTCGAAGACCGATCGTTTGTGTAAAAATAACAATAGTCATTGTCAAGCACATAAAACACTGTCGTTAAGCCACGTTCAGGCGATGAATACTTAATGTGATGACGGCTATGGCGGAGGCGGCGGCCGAATCAAATAACAGTTCTCGGGGTATAATGAAAAACCATAAAACTATGTTTGGTCCAATTAAAAATAAAAACTTTGTCGACTTGAGACATGCTGGCATTAATGGATCGTAGAATGGCTTTTGTTTTAGTCAAAATAAACTTTCATCCGTCGTCCCCCCGAACCCACAAACCACTACCCGCGCTCATATCACTAGCTCCACTAGAATTGACTTTAGAGAGCACCAACATTTGTTTGTTTGTTCGGTTTTTTTTTTTTTTATTCATTTATTGTTTTTTTAGGCCAATTAATGGGGCATCGTTAGTATGACTGAACTATTCCGATAACGGTTTTAATTACCCTCTCTACCCTCGTTCTGGGTTTCTTTATGACTCTAAAAACTTTCGCCCGAGATTTATTGTACTTTTAAATAAACCCAATAATATTTCTTCGCTTTTCAAGTGGTGTTAGCATTCGCCATTTCGTGCGGAAAACATTCACAACATAGAATTAAATATGCTCTTTCTCGCTACAGAATGGGCAATAACGTGCTAGAAATCTGACAGTTTTGACGTAATATTTTTTCTGAATTGTCGTAAATAAAGACGGGCGATTTCTTATGAATATTTTTCATTCGCTCAAGCTTTAATATTTTTATTTTTAAATCTTTTCCTTTTTTTCTCGTCAAATAAATACCGTCATATTACTTTGCATTTTGTGTCAGTTGGGTTGTACAATTTTTATTTATTTATTTATCAATTTTAAAAACAATATATTCACAGTTATTTGTACAACGAGTCAATGGAATGGGACACGTATTAGGCAATTTGGTTTTTAACATGAATATCACGATTGAGGAAGTCATCTATTGGTATAATACCTCACATAGTTCTTAGATTTGGTGGTCTAAGTGTCAAAGAGTGATTATATTATATATATTTTTCTTGTATTTTAGTTTATCAAAGTAAGTCAGGATTCCAATTTCTATTAATCTGCGAGGTTGTTTGTCAGAAATATTATTGGTGGACATGGTTTGATTCGGGTGGTTTGTAACCGACGCAAGTTTCGTATGAAAACGTTTATAATGCAATCATGCAAGTTCGTTAACTGATTTTATTTGTAGACCGTTATGTAGGGCTTGGTTTGTTTTATACCAAGGGGCTCCGGTAATAATACGTAAAGTTATATTTTAGAAGGGCTGAATGGGGAGGGGGTTATAAACTTATAACTAACAATTTAAACTTGTTATCTTATTTTTGTACCTACTTAATACCATTAACGGAATCAAATTTTATTGTAAAAGAGAAAGATAATTTTTTCTGTTATAAATATATGTATATTATTGTAAGTCATTAAAAATTTAATTAAAATGAACAACGAAATACATTGTAATATGATGTTATCAAAATTAAATATTACGTTTTTCTATACAACATACAATAGCTGTTTTTACAAAACGTAATCATAATTAAAATATAAAAATATTTAAGAGCTCATTTTTACTATAAACAAACAATATATTTTTTCCATAACAATGATCCTTGAAATGAAAATATTAATTAATTAAAGTATCACTGCGGTAAAATGTATGTGATATTATCATACGTGTCGACATTTTTATTTATAACTTCATGATAATGACGTAACATTAATTTTCAATATAATCATATGATTTAATGATTGGTTTTCAGTTGTAGATTTGATATTCTTTCGTGAATAAAATAAATGCATATATGGTACGTTTTTCGACAATGTTAAATCTGATCTGAACATTGTATACAAATACAATTTATATTAGTGCATATGTACCAATCGAACCGCTGCCGTACACATCCGTGCGTGAATCACTCTTGTTTGCGAATCGTGATCAAGTGGCCGTTTGTGATATTTCGAGTGTACACCTCGTATTTTGGGCGGCCCTTATGGACGCAAATTAGACCGGCGATAATTTCGCAACGATTTGTGCGAAGGGACCAACAGTTTTTGTCACGTACGTGTTCGTGCTTTTCGCGTGACATTTGACATTTCTAGTATAAAGGATAAAAAAAAAAGAAAACTAAAGAGAGTCGGTCGCAGCTGGACGTATTCGGTCCCTTTCAATAACCGCCGGGTAGGAGGGTAAAAATTCGCCCATGTCAAAAGGCTAGACCTGCGGGGGGTGCCTGAATAACTAACCATCATATATAGACCTCATTTCCATCATAATGAATACACGATCCCCGACATTGCCGCGTGCTGCCTGAAATCATTAGGCGGTCAATGGTATGGCAATGATAATTAGAGAATCAGCCCAATTACAAAGGACTGAAATTTGTCGGTTGACCCTTCAGTGGTAGAAGTGTATAATTTTCAAAACGCCTGAGGTCCCATCAAATACATGGTCAGTGGTCACAAACACCGGTGAAACCAACGGTGATATTCGCTTGTAAATATATTGATTTTTTCAATATTTTCTCAAACGCGATTCGTTCAGTTAATTTAATATTCTATAATAACTTCAGACAATACACTAAAAATACAAATCACTATTAAACAAAAACTTGATTTCATTATAATATTTTTATTTATCTTTTTTTTTCAATAGTTTTGTTGTTTGAATATTTGTCGACCCATTGTGTATACATTTAAATCCATTCCATCGTATCACGATCCTATATATTAAAATGATTATTCATCTGGTATAAAGGGTTGCTAAGACAGGTTTTATTATTGTCAATGTATAAATTGTGCTCTTTCTTTATTATTTATTTCACTTGCTAATATAAACACTGTTCAATGTTTGAATGGCTGTATACTGTATAAAGATATTTAAGTTCTAGGTTATAAAAATAATGGACATAAACCAATGATATAATAAGAAAAAAAAATGATTCAATAATTTTCATATAACACATATAGTAAACGTTGAACGTGTCTGTACGAGTGTATTATGTAAACAAGTAAATGTGTGAACGTTCATAAGTACATAGACGTACGGATTATTTTTAAATATATTCGTGTAATTCAGTAAGCACTGTCAAATTAGAACAGAAACTGAAATTAGATTTTTTAACGGAATATTGTGTTTCTTCGAATATCAATTGAAATTAATTTTAAACATTATTTGGCAATGTTCGACTTTTTTGTTCTTCGTAGTTGTTGGCTTCGTGGCCAAACAAAACCAATAACAATAATAATTATTGTTTATACAAGCTGTCGTGCTGCGTGTAAGATGCCCCGTCGAGTCCATATAAGAATACTTGGCTCTTGTGTGCGTAGACAAGAGGTCTACGTTCTTTACGTTTTTATTTTGACAGTATTTTGATGTCCCACCGAGAAACCCCGTCACTGGTCGATACATCCAATTTTTAAATGCACTTAACAATATTTGTTTGTGTTTTTCAAAATTAATAATTTGCCTAAGAGTTTTTGACGTATTAATTTCAGCTCCGTTTTCATTATTGCAACTCTTTCTACTTCTCTGATCGCAAACAATGAATCGGAAAATTCGACTTTTGCGCGTGTCATTTTTTTTTCTAAGGGGGTGGACAACCAATGTTAGCACATGTTCGACACGCGACCAAAAAGGATATATTTTTAATATAAAAAAGGGGAGGGCGTCTGTCTATTAAGGGAGACTTTTTACGTCAAAAAAACATCTGAAAGAATACGTCCTGTAAAATTTTGAAAACAATAGCTGACGAATCATTTGTATTACATGTATGCCATAGTAAAATGACGTCCAACTCGGCATGAAGGGCGTAAAAGAAGAAGCAGTCACACCATGTAAGGGCGATAGTTCTTTTTGTTATGCAAAACTCGCAGAGCTTTCAAAAAAAGGGGTTTTGAAATATTATTTCCGCTCGGGGAATATATTTTCATACACTATTAGAATGTCTGCACATTTTTCAATCAAAGATAATGCTTCTAAAGATGTATTACTATAAATAATTTTTTAATACATTATGTTTAGGAAAAAATATGAAATAGTAAGAGATATTACAAATTGTTATCGTTTATGCACAGACAATTATTGTGTTAAAAATACAATTTTGCGATTATTATTACATATTTATACATTACTAGGTACAAATTAATCAATTTTTCAAACACAAATTTTATCTCTATTAATAAAACTAAATCATTTGAGATTTTGTTCTCAGCATTTGTCCAGTTTTCACGAGTTTGATAATACTGTTGTTTGGGTAAGATGGTCGTGTTTTAAGAAGATAAGCAGAGCTGTCATTATCTTTAGCTAAGACTAACCACATTTGACCGCTGTCAAATACGATGGGGCTCGTCCGTCTGTTTCTTGCGGGAACGTGGTTTACCGTTAAGTTCGTCTTGAGCAAATGAAGTCACCGCAACCTTCTAGTATGGGATTTATATGGGGTCAGTGCAGTGCAGGGAATTTATTGCCAGGCTTCTTTCGGATTAGCTTTACACTTAAAAGGGTGGGAAAAGACTGTCTTCGTGTAACCAAAGAGCCCTCGTTATTAAGTCGGGCGAGATTTATTTTTTCAAAGGTCTTGAATAAAGAGTCACTTTACTGTCTAGGGCTGAACTTGTCTGGTATCGTCCTGTAAAGAAAATGTAGGTAGATAGACACCTTACAAACGCATATATGGCATATAATATCCCTTTTGTGAAATTGTAAAACATAATAAACTAAGGTACAATTCATTCCCGCGTATACCTAACGTCTGAAATACCATCTTTCACCGTTATTAACTTAAAGAATTATTAATAACGAGTCATATCAAATTACTTTCTCGTGTACTTATACTTGTTTTCTTTATTTGTATTGTTGAATTTTTAAGTTAAAATTGTACAATTATTTTATTTATATTTTTTAAAATAAATATAAAATACGCACATAACAATTATTATAATGCCTTCGCAATACCTTAAATTATTACCCATTTAGTGATAGAATGTTAATACATTTTAATAATACCATTTGCGTTTAAAACAAACGGATTTTATGTTGGGTACTGTAATTTAAACACTGTAAAGCAATTATTTAACTTAGATGGCATAGAACACTTACCTGATTTCTGTCTTATATAAATGAGTATACATTTTTTTCTTTTACTTCCAATTGTATTGATGTTAAAAACCGTTTAAACTAATTGGATTTGATTAAAACTCTATAAAAATTACAGTTAAAAAAAAGTAAATATGGTATTGGAATATTTATATGTATACAAATAGTCGTGACAAAAATGAACCGTCGAGGATTTTATATTTACATGGGTGAATCGATAAATTTGACTTTCTTTCTTACTCAAGAAAAACGCCAACAATAAATAAATTACAGAGAATAGGAAGTGTTTTGTATGTCATCGAACAAGTCAAAGCGAGACATTCTCTTATAACTCAGATTCCTTAGTTCGTTTTAGTTTCGGACAGATGAAAATCCTGTGTTAATTAAAAAAAATAAAGATGAAAGTACTCTTTTAAATGATAAAAACGTGGAGGATGCAAAAAAAAATTGAACAAAAAAATGTAATTAAAAACCTTTATCTAATCATATTCGCGTTTAATTAAATAACCAACTTTTTACATTAAAAAAAAAAGCTTTGTCCGGTTAACTTGATTGTGGTTTTCTTTCGTGGCCTTCAGGGGTTCCCGCAAACCAAACCAATGTTTCCATTGCCCCCGATAATGCGGGCGTGTTATATTAAATCTATGATTGATGACTGGTTGTTAAATCCGCTTTTATTTTTAAACCGCCTACTTAATGATCAAAAAGTGTAACGTTTATTTTTCAAAAAAAAATAAAAAATAATAATAATTCCTTCTTGAGTCCTTGCATAACCAATACAAGAATAAAAGAAAACATGGCTGCTCTTAAAAAAAATCGTGACTGCCAGATGCACAAACTATATATACCTACTGCAGTATTAGAAGCCCGTATATGTGAAACCAATATTTCTCGGATCCTTATATACACGTGCGTGTGCGAGAGTAGTGTGTGTGTGTGTGTGTGTGTGTGTGTGTGTGTGTGTGTGTGTACCCTCGTGCTCTTGTATATGCGTTTAAATGACACTCGTGTTTATGGTGCGGGTTTTCTCTCTGGGCATGCGACGATCTGTTTGGTAATGGGGTACAACACGTAGACTTGTGGTTCGGTTTGTTGTGTCGAATTTGAAGTGCAAGCGGTGAATTGCATTAACGTGAAGAGCGAATTTCTCTTAAGTCTTATTTTTTCTTCCATCGAAAAGTTAAGCTTCTTTGTAATTTTGATATCATCTGTGTAACAAATACCAGAACGAGAACAATGTATTCTAAGCGCAATTTGGTGTATAACTTTACTTCTCGACGTAATGGATTTACGTTCTGAATATAATTTAGGGTAACAAAATGTATTTAGTTGATTTCCATTATATTATTTGACGTTATCATTCGCACGGCAAATATTTTCGATTTATTTAATATGTGTATTGTACACGTACTTGTTGTTTTATGCGCGTGTTCTTGTTTAGTCAAAGTAGCTCATAGTGTGGTATTGTGTCTAATGATAAGAATATATATGTACAACGTGAACTGTTATTAAACATAGGAATGAATACTTGTATTCAATTCCTTATTTAATGCTTATTTCCAATCGCCTCTAAGCATTTACCATTGTCTTTCGTTTGTGATATAATCTCGTGGAATATTTAAATAACATTGAAAAGTTGGTTAGTTGTAAACATATAAGTACTAATTATTATTATTTTTTTTATTAGTGTAGGCTAATGTTGAAAAATTTTATCTTGTGCTTATTCGCATTCGATCTTTGTTGTACATACGTTTCGCGTACATATTTTGGTTTAGTTGTTAATTCGAGTAATTAGGTATAAAATAGATTTTGATACTGGTTTGAATACGATGTTAACAGCTATAAGCGCCTGTATTAACATTTGTTCTCCTAAATACGATTTTAGTAAAATGTAATTTTTTTTTAAACAAAAATCATGTGTACTTTTTATACCAACGAGCGCCATTGCCATGTATTGTAAAATGTATATGATGAAATACACTCACCGAAGTTATAATAAAGTGTGGGTTGCTTTTCATTTTCGGTTTATTCGGTTTTATATTTGGTTGATAGGAAGTATTTGGATAAAAAAACATATTTGAATGACTGATTTTTCGACTTTTTTAATTTTGAAAATGATTAGTATATGTTTTTCGATGTAATGAAAAAATACCATTAAATATTTTATAAAGAGCTGATTTGAAGAAAAAAAAACTGCTAGTATACTATAATATCATGCTTGACTTTGCGTTTTGTTCGGATGACCGTTTGATTATGTAGAATTTTGCTTTTCAACATAATCAAAACAAACTACACCTCGACGGTTCCGATTACCTTATGGAGCCTCGCTTGGAGCGGTATGATATTAAAAAAAATAAACAGTACTCTCGTATTTACGTTATAAATGAAAAAGAACATGAGTATTCAGGTACCAATTTGCTGATGAAAATAATGTAAATAGGCGGACGATAAAAGCGAACGTAATATCCGGTTTCCAATAGCTTTTAAAGATAGTTTTTCCAATGTTATTGAAAAGTTTCTAATTCAATTAATCGTCCACCCTCCGAGATAAACCATTGCACACGAAGCCGCCGCTGTATCGCGGTCAGATTACACGTTCCGAATACAATCGTAATTTTAATCCAACAATATTCCGTCCGATAGCTTTTATTAATCAACCTTAATTGATTATAGTTGTCGAAGAGAACTTTGTCCGTCAAAACCAAACTGGTTTGTTTATCCTGCATTGTGTACAAGACACACACACACACACACAGTTATATTTCTCGCGTATATTTTTATTTTCCGAAGGATTTATGTGTACGATTACGGTTACATTTTTATTACATCAAAATAATCTGAAATAGGCGTAGGTGTAAGAAAAAAGTGTTTTTATGCGAGCCGCGCCGAGTTCGTTTTTTAACTCTCTCAACACGTGTCCGAGTGTTCATTAGTAAAATCATATGCCCAAATTATGGAAAACAACGGGAATACCATTTTTGGTGCCGATATCTGTATGATGACATATTCCCCGGGGGTCTATTAAAGTCGTTGTGAAATCCAATAAATCGCCAGATGCTACTGAAAAATATGTTGTCACACCGCTACATCTGTAGATTTTTATTTGTATGTATAGTGTATACGCATGTATATGTTCGTCTATCGTCCTATTCTATTAAGTTATTATAATTGTAGGTATTTTGATCAAACCTTTCTGACAGATAATTGTCTAAATTCTAGTTGTGAATAAGCACGAGAAAACACAAATTATTTGGGGTTTTTTCACTAATCAAATTTAACCAAAAAAGTTATAAACCATGTACACACGGTTTTACTCTTGAAATTAAAAATGTGTTTCAGTACTAATTATTTCGAAATATTATCTGATGACCAAGATGAGTCATGTATAAACAATTTATATTTTGTATATTATTTTAAGCTATTTTTTTGATTAAAATAACTTCTCGATCAATTTAAAAAATATATATATACACACATCCCGACACAGCAGTCTTTCGTAGATTCTAAATTAGGCTTAGGACAATGCCGAAAGTCGGCTACTATTGACTCATTATACGTAATCTATGATGTGTGCCCATTTACGGACATAAGTGTTTCCCTATTCACCATGGATCCTATTAAGGCTGGTCTATCATTGTTTTTTTTTTTTTGTTTTTGTTTGCTTGTCGTGGCACAGACAATGCGTATACGTTTATATTATTCCGGTCTGACATTTTAACACGTCCCAGCAGGTTGTCGTGTTACTATTTTTTTTTCCACTTCTTATCCTTCGCTCATGCATTTCATTCATCAACACACGCCTTTCCACTCTCCTCCCGTACCACATTATTTGACGTACGCGCTCGCGTGTATAGGTATACGTCTGTGTATACATAAACCAACGGAAACAAGATCATCTCGTGTACACTATCGAGATCGAACGTGGTAGTGTTGGTGGTAAAACATGGTAAAAAGTAAATAAATAAATAATAATTTTCTATCGCAACACTCTACGTTATATGTTGGGAAAATATTGAATTGCTCTTGTACTTAAGACATTCGACTTGTGGGCGAAGTCGCGTACTGGAGTCGATAAATATACGTTACGGCTATTTGATTTTATTCGTTTACATGACGTTTCATGAGTTGTGCAATCAGATAGACATCATAAATAATTTACTTCCTTTAATTTACATTGATGTTGTATTTTAGAACAATCACTTCACTACGTAGTGAAGCAATCAATAACGTACGTTCGTACAAATATTATGCTACCCATATTTTACAGATTTCCATTTTATACAATCAGAACAGTACCGATTTATTCATGAATTTATCCACGTGGACAGATTTAAATCTTACAACTGCACTAGAGAACCGAATTTGAACTATTTACACTATCGTTCACGCGTATTACATTATTGCGATCAAAATGTTGATTAATTGCATTAGGGAGCTTGGCGCAAGCGGTTTCATTAATTTCCTAGTCTACAAATATTATTTTACGCAGTAATAACTGATGGTAGCATAACATCGATTATTTTTATGGACGTGTACGTTTGTCTGTGTATACGTGTACGTTCTAGGTAGCTTAGGTACTAACGGTGTGGTTACCTATTAGCTGACAATGATATTTCAACGTATGAGTCATGATTCGTGACAATAACAAATGGGCTGTAAATCAACTTCCCCTTTCTTTTGCACGCAATTCGACCGCCTGGTGGCGCCACGAGTAATTATTAATTTCATTTTTACTACGTATACCTATGGATACTTCCAAATCATAGGGAAAATATACATAGAAGTATAAATATGATGTCGGTACCATTTTCGAGCCCAAGACGACCCCGGGGGTAATTATATTTTATTGGACGTTCGTGACTGGGTTTGAATGTAATATGTAGGAACACGTATGTACTGCCACGTAGGGTGTATTACCGGCGAAGGCACAATGGCTATAATTTTTTTTTTCGTTAATTTTACCCTTTGCACCACACCGGTCGGACGGATCGGCATCCATTTGTTGGTCGCTTTGATGTACTTCGAAAAGCCACATTTTTTCTGTAAAACACGGATATCATAAAATATCGAATTGTCGGTGTATTTCAGCTCGTAATGGCTAGTGGCATTTAGGAAAGTAAATAAAAAAAAAAAGAAAAGAAAAGAATTCGGCCTTCGATATACTTTTGGTCGACCGACGCCATAAATTGGATTTTACATAAATATGAAACACGATATTGACCGGGCGTGCGCGCACTGCAATTTGGTTTTAAAATAAATACGGTTCGGTGTAATATAAGTATACAGCCGGTTAAGTAAACCGCCGTCCTATATCCGATGTTTACGATTCGTTCAATTACCGTTCTAGATATTAAATTGTTAAGATAATAACAGCTCGAATGATTTAAACTATTATTATATTGCGGGTTCGACGATTTTTTTATCGTCGCTCCGCCGCACGAAAAGACTGAACTGGAAAAGTAGCAACGCTGAGTAAATACATAATCTATGGAAACACGAGCATATTCGACATGAACCAGCGCTACAGTTTGTTTTCAACGTTCATTTGATCACGAGTTCGAATAAACGAACATTTATCCGGCATTTTATATATACACACACCGACGTTTCCCTTGCCGTGCGGTCTTACGTTTTTATTTAATTTGGAATAGTAAAAACATGTATATATTATATGCCTGTACCGTGTGTCATCGAGGTGCAAAAATTCACCTGGTACACCGTATTGCGTGCAATAAGACCGTTATTATATTTTCACGTCTGACGTTGCCGCCTCCCATGTATCGCTTTTTTTTTTTTTTTCGTTACGCAATCCGTTTGCACGCATTAACAATATTAAATTCGATCGATTAAAGCGTTGAGCCCAGCCCGTGCAAATATTCTACGTCGATGAGATCATGTTCAACTTTGCTCACTTGGTTCGACTTCAATAGTGCATCGGATAATAGAATAATCTAAAAGTGCATTGTCGAGTTCATTTCCGCGGTCTAACATTACTATTTATAACAAAAGAAATCTCGCTCGAACGCTAATGGCTCCTGCTGTTCGTGCGGTTATACACACATGCACTCATAACTATATATATACATACATACTTACATCCTATATACTAATGCACGTTTTTATTAAATATAACTCTACCGGAGAAATATTTAAATATTAAAAATTAGAAATTTAAATATTAAAAAAAACACAATTAATGCATTCGGCAAAGGATATTAAACTCGTAAGTGTTGATGATGTTTGAACGTACGTTATACCCAAAACTTTATGCTGTCTTAGTTTTCGGAGTTGATGAATCGTATATTATACAGCGTATGGCGGGTCGAGATTCAATATTTGTATTAAAATAATTGAAATCGGATTAACATTTAAATATTTATTTTTCGTATTATTAATTTGTTTTGATAATTTGAACTGTTATTTTTTAACTACCTACGCAATATTTTATCATATATTTGTCCATTGTTATTTACCTACTATACTTCGATTAAAATTTGATTACTATTATTATTTATTATTTACCTACCCTTCAATCGTAAACAATGATTGATTTAACCACTTTATTCTTTAGAGCGTTAACTATGGCCATGCAGACGGTTTGTAAGGTACCAGTCCAAAATAGATTCAAAAATGATTTCCATCATATGAAATTAATTTTTGATGTGTACCCATTAACCACACCCGGTAATTACGCTTCCCCTCACCTCGCCCAAATATCCAACCATAAATTCCCATAACTCATCGTACACTTCAACCACAGTTGATAAATTTATTTTTAATTATCGTCATATTTGCTGAGGCACATGTGCGCCACATTCCTTGGCCGTTCGCTCAGTGGTAATATAAGTCAACCGAAATTGAATACTCTTACTACTTCCAGTGTGTGGATATCTGGAAAAGTCATAAAAATGAAAAAAAAAACTTATAGATTCTTATATAGTTTTTCGGGTGAAACAAAATGTAAAAATGTAGGTACCGCATTTCTCAACGGCAAACCTCATTATGGTTGAAATGTACAGCATTTGTAAAGCTTTTTAGAAGTAAAAGAAAATAACATTTTCTTTATACATTTTGTCAAGAAGGTAAATATTTCGATTATTCAAGAACTGACATCGTTACCATTGTAATCTTTAGTAGGTATAAAGTTTTTTTTTCATTTCTTTTCTACGGTTCGGTGACACTATACACACATAAGTGTTGTTTTTTATCACTTGCTATTGGATTACTGTCTCTCGCTATAAGAGCTTGCCTTGTTAAATGTGTAAAATCAATTCTCGGGTCCCGTAAGTATAAACCAACAGAAAAGAGACTTTATTACATGCATTAAATTGTATATGGGTTATATGCTATATTGCTTTGTCTCAATTATTCTATTACCCAGTTAAATATTATTATTTCATAATGTACTTTCTGATAAACAGTTTTATAGTTTACAGTGATTACAATATTACAACTATGTATTGATGGAATAAAATAAATTATCTAAACAATCAAAATTAAATTAAAAAATATATTTTATACTTATTTCAGATTTTTATTAGGTTTTACTATTTTTTTTTTTAATTATTTAAGGAGAACGTATCATAATGGCACTAAAAATATGAGTTTTTCAAATTATGTTTAATGAACAGTTTACATTTGTACCCAATTTTCCGTGTTCAATCATATTCCTAAATGGTTACATATACTCATCGCTTATTCAATTTTTATAAACATTATACATTAAATACATTTTTTTTAAATTCAATTTTAGGTTTATTTATAATAATAACATGTCAGAAACTCTCGAAGCCAGTGGAATGCAAGTTGTATACTAAATTAATAAAATAATGTATACTACACTCTTCGTGCACCGCTAGATCGTCTTGTATTACCCTTTCTTAATGGGATTCAGAAGTAATTTTCTGTGGTTTTCCTTCCACCCTCGGCAGATCGGGTTTACACCAAGGGTTTCTTGAGCCCATTAACTGTAAAAATCCGTTCAATAAAGTGTGTGGAAAGTCCTGTGGCAGACGGCTACGTTCTTTGGTATTATGCTAAACGAATGCAGCAACAGAAGTACTGCACCCCGTACCTATATACATTTCCTGTCTGGCTGGTTCCTTGAACGTACATTGTAAGACATTGAAGATAACTTTATTTTTTCGTTTTCTTCATTATTCTTTTGTAAACAACACAATTCGGTGCGCATAACAATAGAAGTTGTTTTTATTTTTCTCCCATGTTCGCATCAGCCATTGAGACAAAAAAAAAAAAAATGTTCATGTTAATAAAAAAAATGTACTTTTAGATGCAGAAAACTGCGGTAGTGTGAAAAAACTTTTAACATAAACTAGTTCTGAGAGCGAATAATAACATAAAAGTGAAGCACAATTTTTCCAACTGAAAGTAAAAAGAAATTTACCACATCCACCCCCGGTACTCGAGTATTTTATACAATTTCTAATGGGTGCGTTGCAATTGAAGAGAGAAATTAAGCATATAACAACCACTATTTCGTTGTCCCCTTCTCGGTATTCAAATACAATTCACTTTAAACTCTCTACTGGATGACGAGGATGATTTGTGAGGCAGCATTGGCGGCAGCTATAACAAATCACCGATGACTTGTTAGATATCCAAAATTAAAAAAAAACCTGTAATCGAAACAATAACTCGAAACCCAAAGATAACCATCGAAATATTATACACTGGGGACCCTGAGGCCGTTACGTAATAATTAAAACCAGATTTCCATTCTCTGTCTATACACCGAATGGCATTTCAAATTATAAATTATACTTCGGTGTGATATTTTTGAAACAACACCGGGCACACATTATGAAGGGGCGTAGGTACACTGTTGTTTGTAATCAAAATCGAACGTTCATTAAAAGCTTGTCAAAACATTGCAGTATTCGGTATGGGTCCGTAAAGAGAGGGGCTGCTCTCCGCATGCATCCCGATGTCGATGATAAATTATAAAACTGTTTTTGACCTAAATTATACTTGGACATTATAATAGGGGATGTTGTAGGTCGAAGGGGGCAATGTTGTGTTTCGATTATGAACAAACGGGGCAGGCTAATATAACTATGTGTATTGTTTTTTGCACGCACGTAAACCGACAGTAACATTGCAATCTTTTTTTTTTTTTAATACAATGTTTAAAATTATTTTATCGTTATTTATCCAGGTAAACACGAAGGAGTTTTAACGTTCATTATAATAACCATAACTCCATTATCCTTGATGTTATCCGGTATAGTAGTAAAGAAAAAAATCGAATGACATTATTGGTTCCAAATCGATGTTTTGAAAATTGTACACCGCGACCGAGCGATATGTTGCCGCGTGGCGTAACGTAATGTTATCGTCGTGTGGTATAGACTCGCGGTTGAGAATCGTGGACCGATTCCACGGGTCGTGCAGACCTTTCCGCGACCGAGCACATCGCAGCAACCCGGCGGGCCGGGTCGATCGTAATAAGAATATACGCAGTACGTATCCGCGGAGACCTGCGTCGTTGTAAAACGAAGAAAAATGTAATGCGTTTATAAAATGATACGAGAAAAAAAAAAGAAGCGAACATAAACAACCGACCAGAACAATGAATGTTTAAGGCGCACACGACGAGGGCCGTAATGAACGACGGTTTCGTGTCCCGCAAACCTCTGCGGACGGCAGCGGACCACCCGGACATCGGCTACCGGCGACAAATCAATCCCGAGAGATCGGCGCGAGATACAAAACAAACCGGCTGCCGAGTGCGATTGCCCACTGCCGCCACCGCAAGTTAATTAGAAAGAAGAAAGAGAAAAAAAAAAACGGAAAACACGAGAAAAATGTATACACATCTCGTCATGATATTATACGTACTCGTATATACACGTATATATTTTATATGATCGGTACGACTGCGGCGTGTACCCCGTGTTCTTATCGTTGAGATCATATACAGCCTCGTGGAAAGAATAGACTCTGCGTGTATACCTTTTTACCGTAGCGACTAATTTATGTGACTTTACATATTACGCCCGTCCGTCGTGTAATACACACACACACACACACGATGACAATTCGAAATCATTAATTTAATCCACGGCTTTTGACCCTCTGCGCGTACGCGGTTAATCGATTTCACTCTGGTTTACGACCCGTACCTGTATCGCGTGTGATCCTTTTTCTTCCGCACATTCGAAGAAATAAATTATTAATAGTAATGGACCATTATGTTTTGCGTAGGTTCTATTCGTTTTGAAAACTATCTATAACCGTCTTGGTCGCGAGTCGTAAGTCTAGTTTTTCGTAAAAATGCTCTAACGTTTTTTACTGATTTCATCTTTATACGAACAATTAGAAATAGCTTGAATGTTATATATATATACTTTTAATTATATTATAATACGTCACTATTTATTTATTTATTGATGTATTACACGAATCCGTTGTTTTTATTTTAAATGAAAGTAATAGTTAATACTACCTATGTTCAATTTATAATTTTACATTTACGATCTTATATAATTGTATTGGTTGATTCGTGATATCCAATAACTGTAGCGATGTAACGCCTATGTTTCAATCAAGCAGTATAATTGTACATGCACTTTTATGGTTGACAACCTCGCATATAAGAATACAATTTATTAACAGAAGTTTTTTTTTCCCTTTGATTTCTATACACCGAGTACAGATCTTGAAAATAGAAATTGGACTAACGACTTAGTATACGTCAATAATTAGGTCGTGTTGGTTTTTTTTTTTTCGCAACGCGTGTGTGGGAAATGTGGAACGCACTTATACATAAGGTCGGAAATCGGATAACCCGTGGGTCGTCATAAATCTGCCCTGTTAATTAAAAGAAAAAAAAGCACCACGTGTCCAATTAACGACAAAACAAACCGTAACACGAAACCGATTCGACATGCAAATGGTTCGCGGGCTTACGATTTGTGTGCTCGTCCATCTCGTTCCCGAACAAATTAAATAATGCTGCTGCTGCCAGTTCGATCCCGTGTTATGGTGATTTCGAACGAGATAATAGTATGGGAGGGGAAAAAACACCGGAAAAATGTCGGTTTGAATTTCACGTACGCGAGTTACAATGGTTTCAAAATTACATTTTCCTGAAAAGACAATCGCGCGAGCTCGCGGCCGCGTACCGGACGCGCGTGGGTGGTCTGCCCGCGCCGAAAAACAATAGTCCACGACAACGACAACGAGAACCCTAGATTTATGTGGCTGCTGCCGTGTAATGAAGAGACCTTTATAATAAAGCGATCGTGTATCAAGCTCGGTATAACCGGTCGTGGCAGGATGAAACAGTAGTATTGTAGTGGCGATTCGAAAATTTAGCATAAACAGCGATCCCATTGTGCGCCGGACAAATTGTAGTGTGTATTTATACGTCCGACTCGACGAAAATAGGTTTTCGTCTTCCGCTTCTATAATAACTTAGCTTGTTTAACGTAAAAATATACCGCGCTAATACCTATAATGCGTTATATAATCTACCTATATCTACCATCTTTTTTCATTTCTTTCGCAGACCGGTTTTCTACGATCTCATTTCCGAATACTGTTCGAAACATTGTTGACAAATCTGGAACCCGAAACGCTATAGGCGAATGTAATTTTTCAATGTGTAACAAACTTTTTAATTTCATCCTTATCCCTTCTGTCGTCCAGCGTATCCGTAAAGGCTTACGAAATACGGACTAGAAACATTTGATTGGAGTAAAGTTTTGAAATTTGAATACTCCAGAATAATAAATAGCTTTTCAAAAGTTGTAGTGCATAACATAAATTATACGCTCAGCACTTTTAAAGCGTATACTCGTTACAAATACTTTCAAATGAGCTGCTCATACATTTTACCCTGATTATCGCATTTCTCTCGTTATCTTCTGATTCGAGTGAATTTCGCATATTAAGCAAATTAGTATTAAATTATTTAGTACAAAACCGTTGTATAGTTATAATTCTATACAAGTATAAATGTCTGTAAAATATGATAATAATGATATTGTTATCGATAATCCATGTTATAACATAATACGTCCTTCCAATTGGTGGAATTTACATGTCACGCTTAAAGCTTTATATAATATTAAAGTTATTGGATCTATATTGTATTTGAGTTTACTGCAATTAGTTATACCATTCGAGTGAACCACTAGATTTACTTAATGGTTTTATATTTTTTATTTAATCATCTATATTTATTTACAATAAGCTGTTATGAAACAAAGATGATTAAACTCAATTCATTTTTTTTCCAACCGCGCGTGAAAGGAAAAAAAAATATAAAATGAATAATTTTTTCCACAAACATTATTTAAAGTCCTGTTGTATAAATAAAAACTCTCGTCGTCTGCGTCATAATTTCACATCACTTCGGACTTCGTAGCCAATTCTTCGTACGCCTTCGTGGTTTTCCATTAAAAATGCAATCTTTCGACGCAATTTATGTATCGACAAAATATTTTAATGCTATTTCGTATGTTTTGTACCGGACAATTACGAATCCGTCTAATAATATGTACGTGCATTTGTGAACAGTTTTTATTTATTTAATGTTGTTATTTTTTTACTGAATCATTATTTTTTAAACCCGTGATTACAGTTGTATTTACGCTATAACAAAATATATATAAATGTCGTTGCATTTATTGAATGACCCGTCCATTAACCTTTTATCAGAAAAAATTTTTATGTCTATCGAATCGTATAAGCACTTCTATTTTATTATGTCATTTCTGCGGGTTGCATAAAAAAACAACGGCTGTGACACGTGTATGTATAATTTAAATCGTTATACAAGAATAACAAGAATAAAAATTGCCGACCGATAAGTATGATGCTATGTGAAAACGATCAGAGCTCAATGACTTTTGAGTATACTTACTCGTTCTATATTTCTCGACTAATTGTCGTATTATACAGATTCATAGAAAATCAATTATCGAAGAAACGACCAATTGACTGCAGTCTCAATTATAATATGATATAGCTGCATGATAAATGGTGGCCTTAGTTCGATAATCTACGATATGCACGTGCGCGTGTAAACATCTAATGTGTATTTTTTTCTTATATTTCTTAAAATATTCTTGACGTAAGAAAAATAAAAAACGCTTGTTATCATGTTATTGCTATCGAAATCAATCCATAATGTCTACGGTTGTTTTTTTTTTTAAATTACATTTACAAAACGAACGCCGCCGGCTGTCTATATTCTGTAATAATGGCCTTTAATAATATATGATGACGTGCGGTCAAAATATTACCGTGCAGTAAGCGTTTGCGAACCGAACACGATACAAAACTGCAGTACTGGTGCACCGTGGAAAGCGTGCACGGCACACTGGGAGCTTTTCATTGTCATCATCTAATGGACTACACAAACCCGGGACATTAATGAACTAATGGACCCTTGTGCTCGCGCGAAACCGCAATAAGCCATAGGGGTCTGTGTCGCATTGCCTGGCGTTTCCATCGCAAAACCGCCCGAGTCATCCCCGAGCCACCGCCACCGCCGCATTACCGCACTGATTTCTTCTCGGCCAAGTCGCTGATTAATATATTATATACGAGTACGTACCTATGTGTATCGCCCTCCCTCGGTCGGCTGGTATCGTTCGTGTTCGCCGTTGGCGGCATCACGGTGATATTGAAAAAAAAACTACTTTACGTATAAGTACGTATGCACAGGATGTCCCACCGACATTTACACATAGCGATATCTCCCGTGGTCTGCATCGAGATAATAAAATTCTGTTTTTTTACAACAGTTTGTAAAAGTATAATTATAAATGTATTATTAAAAGAGTTCAAAAATTAACTTTTTATTTTCTAATTTTTGTGAAATCAAAGATAGCCATTTTATGGGCTCCAAAATCGACTTGTCCCAGTGATGCCCATAAAATAAACCAGAATTCGGTTATCTCTATGAACACTGTGTAAATCCCGGTGGGACACCCTGTATACATTGTGTTACGTTATACGTCTTTAAGCGTTCGCCCACAGCTTATAATTACACACACATATTGAAATCTATTAACGTATTCTTAATACTGCAGTTGACTGTGTTGGTCGCACTTGACTCACGGTGTTGGTCATTAACGAGCGTTGTGTGCATCGCTCTGCCGCGGTGTACAGGCCATAGCGTCGTCGTCGTCGTCGTGGTCTAGCTGATTTACGGCCCAGCAATAATTACACACGTAGGACGTTTGCGCGACACAATTAAATTCGTATACAACGACGAATTCACAATCGGATATTTAATGAATTCCTTATACAGACGGAAAAAGGAATTACCTAATACAAATATTATCGGTAAACTGTAAATAATTCAATGCTCCGGGGATTCGTTATATTATTCAAACAATGGGTTCAAATTTAACGGTGTATACACGTATATATTGTACGCATATACTATATAGAGAATCTCTTGAAATTAAATATGAGAATTTTCATGGCGATCACTTCAACTGTACGCTCTGCTCGTCTTTTGATTCGCCTGGTTTCCCTGCTACGGTGTATTATATAGGAGGTACCCTTTCGCATCCGAGTTGAGTGAAAACGTTATATGTATTTATAAATATATACATAGTTTTTTTTTTCTCCCGAATACGGACGGCGAGTTGAATTAAGATAATCAAAACTTTTTTTTTTATTATTATTCTTATTTGCTGACCCATTGAGATTTGTTTGTTTTTACCTAAAGGCGAAAATATGACTGGCAAAATTTAATATAAAATAAAAAAGGGTTAAGAGAAACCAAACACTAATTACTTCGGATATGAATAGCGGATAAAACTGCTCTGCTTTTTATTAAATGAACTCTTCTCCTCATCTTCTCTTTTGTTTTGTGCTCGCATACTGTTTTTAATACATAATTTTTATGAAATTAGATGTAATTTATTAGCATAATACATATTTTTTACCGTCTTTTAAATTATCGGCCTACATCTTTATCTAATTCTGTGGAAAAAAAATAGCACTAAATTCATCTACACGTTTGTGGTTTATTGTCTGTGAAATTTGTTCGGGTGCGTATAACTTTTATTTTTCTCGCAAACGACAAATGATTTTATTTCTTTTACAAATCTTTCGAGTAGTTTAATGTCATTGTGCAAGGAATATTTTTTATTCGAGCATGAAAAATATATAATTTCACTATATTATAAATACAATGTAATACTATTTTTAAAAATATAACATGAATCTCATTTTGGATCGAATAATTATGTTTTTATTTTAAAGACGCCGCAAAAGTGATTTTGGACTTATCATTAAGTTGTGGTGTATATTATTATTAAAAATGCTCTCTTATAACATTTTGTAAAATCTAATTGAAACCCCGTTACATTCGTTTAGCAGATTTATTTGTTTTAGTTGAAAGTGGACAGCTGGAGAAAAAACTGAAATTAAATAAAGGGTTGGTAAATCCGATTCAGAAGGTCTGGCATTTGTTCAATTAACTCCCTTTCTCTTCCTTTATACGCAAACATAATAAGCCTAGTGCCTCTTCAAGTTATTACTTTGGTCCACTCAAAAGAGAAAAACATCGCGTTCTGACAGGAACTGTTCTAAATCATGACGTTTTCCCGTATTGGATTTAAAAAAATATAGGTGTATACTGTGTATACTGTTTATATAATAAGAGTAGTATGCTTTATAATAGTGTAATACACGTACCGTGAATAGTATAAGCACCTCGGGCACCATCATCATGTAGTGTATTTGGGCGGTAACCAAGAGATATTGGTCTAAGTGTAACACTAGCTTTCACATAAAACACCTCTATCGTTTTAACGTTTTCCGTGTTAAAATGTAAATTCTTTATAGTGATGTTTACTATTATTTATTTTTCCATTCGAATCTTTACGGTTCCAACATATTTTTAAATTGCATTATACTTTGAAGATAAAATATTATTTTCAAGAACCCATTAAAAATTGTTTTATTTTTTTTCTTAATTGTATCATATAGTTATTTATCACAGTAAGTATTACTACTGCATGTGGTCCCGTTTAAAGTATACTGAAAAAATGTAATTTTAAGCCCGGAAGTTTGTAATGATCATATTAGTGGTAGAATACGTTGGACACAACAAAACTTCAATAATTTGCCGTTTAAAATGAAAACGATGTCCGTCCGAGATTTATACAATATTTGATCTGAAAAATATTAATTGGTACACAGGAACGAAATAACCGATGGTGGGCTATTCGGGTGTATTCGAGTAGGAGTTTTAGTCGGCGATTTATTTTTTTTTTATTATAAGTTCATTACAGTGAAGCAGCAACGACGACGACTACTACTACTACACGACTACTTGGCGATATCCGCGAGGATACGGTAACCGGGCGCGATTTCAATTTAACGCCACCGCACAAAAACGCCTTGTCCGATACGCGTGAAATAATAATACTCTCTAATGGCTATTATAATAATATTTATATTATCATATACGCGTGCGTGTACAAAACCATTTATTCGGGCGGCCACCTGTGAGTATAGTGCGCGGCCCCGTGCCCCCGCGGCATTAGAAAAAAAAAGGAAAACGTTTAGGTACCACCGTCTATACTTTATGTACCATGTCTCTAGATGAGATTTCACGGTCGCGCTCACTGTCATAACAGCTATCCATGGTCCAACCGGGGGATAGAGAGAGAGAGAGAGTGATAAAACATAATTCTACGAAGCCAGTTATTGCCATCGATCGCGCGCCCGTCCACATTAAAAGCACACAATAAACTGCTTAATGATTTATGAAGGCGTATTGGAAAACAGTTAATAATAATAATAATAGTGGTGAGTATTTAAAACAACGTACAAACAATATAATATTCAATATACGTGTTTATGTAACATTCATTTATAATGGATTTTTCGTGAGGAACCGTTCGTTACGATCGCCCGGCCGTGCGTGTACCGTAAGAACCAAATAAACGCGTCACTTGGACGTATAAACGTTACGATTTGACGTCCGCTGTAGTGCACTCGTACATTATGACGTTACAAGACGAAATATTATGTTATTATTGCCGAGGAACGCGAGCTTAACTTTTGCTCGAGTGAACCGCGCGTGGTAATGCGTACGCGAGACGGGAAGCTGGGAGAAGACAAAAACGGAGAGAATAAGACGTGCGAGCGCGCGTTACATGCGTATTATACGTACGGTACCGGGGCGGGTAGAATATGTGTTTTTAATTGGATCTCGAACACAGAAATCCTTGCGCGCTCTTGTTTAATCGGCCACCCGCTCGGCATTGCCGTGTGTACAAACACACACACGCATCGTATAGTCGTTGTAATCATTTTCTGCCGACGACACGGCAAATAATGTTGAACTCCGACCCCTCTTTCGCCGCTCCGTTTAGCCACCACCCTCTTCCCTTGTGACGCTGCTAACAAAGGCCTCGCAGCAGTGTACACGGATGACAGAGAGAGAGAGAGAGAGAGAGAAATCGTACGCATACGATACACTCAAAGGGATATTTTAAATATGTACACATGTGACATTTTTTTCCGCCCTTATTCTTTACGTTATGTGCACCTCTGAAACTCGATTATCGTGTATCGGTTCGAAAACGCGTCCGCGATGCCGAGCCGAAAAATTTACATAATTGGCAGTCACGATGGATGTTCGTCAGTAATTATGGTCGTATACACTATACATACGGATTTTGCATAACAGAAGGTACTCCGGAAATCGGTCCGTCTATAGATCGTTATCTAATCTAATGCTTTTTTTTTCAACCCTCCCAGCAGCAATGTTATTATGTATACGCATATCGTCGTTTTCCATTAACCGGGACCGTGCACTCGTATCGCTCGGTGTTTTCCGTTTAATCCGCTGTGCGCTTTAAAACTGACCGTGTACCGCGCATATCCGACCGTGGTAATAATTCGATCATGCACTCGCCATTCAATTTCGCTAAGTCCGTTAATTCTCTCCTCGGTCGTGTACATAAGTTTTTATCTTTGAAGTCCGCGTGCTGCTGTCTCGTCGCATTCACTATCGACGTACGGTGTAATATAGCGATGTGCACACACCGTTGGACCTAACCGAGTAGTTTCGCGTAACCCAACCCGGGTCATGGTCAATACAAAATGTGTACGCGTGTTAAATGTATCGGTTTCGTGACGAAAACTGTTCGTCTTGTCCGCACAACGACTATATATACATTAACGTTGTTGCTCCGTATACGTCAGTGCTCTTCGAAGTTTAGTGACCCTCCATATCATACTTTGGTCCTTACTTTGGTTCCTCGGAGTGCGCTCGGCAAAACGTAATAGTGTTTATAACAATCGTGTCGCGTTAAAACGTCGGTCGTTAATCACTAGCATTTCTTCGTATACAGCTTGCGCTGCCGTAGTCATTCATCAAACGAACTTTATGTGTATGCGCGTTTGCACACAAAAGAATGGGTAGGGAACACAATTAACACGGTAACTAAAAAGAGACGCACAAAAAAAAAAAATTATTACATAATAACACACATAGGCTAAACGAGACAAATTGTCTTCTTCCTTGTGTCGTGCGCTCCCGTAGGCCGATAAACGTTCTATACACTACCATCCGAAGAATCGAACGACTTCCTGTCAGCAGTTTACTCGTTTAATAGGCATTCCCGTATGCACACATTAATATTATGTACACGATATCAATACGAGCTGCAAATTAGTCAGCATTGGTCAAATTGTAACAACGAAAGAAAGTTCGCGAATATTAACATGGCCACAATTAACTGTGCGAATTAATAAAAAAACGTAATATAGCAAACCGTACCTCGCCGGTAAAAATTGATTACACAGAGGTACGCCGTGGAGGGTATATACACTATTTTGCTCGCAAAGTAAGAAAAAACGTCATTTAGATAATATCTACTGACAAACAATTTCGTTTGGATAACGCAACTGTGTGCATCTACATTATATGTACTAGGTACAAGAACAAAATAAAACGGTTGGAACAAAATATTATATTATTTCGATATAGGAATAGAAGTAACAACATTTCTTGTACATTTTGTTCGTGCAACAGTGTACGGTATAAAGTTTCAACATGATATTTTTCTTGTTAACCAAACACGTTTGTGACTACGTTTTTATACATTCAGAACGACACTGCTATTGTACTACATGTATGCAGTGTTCAAAACTTGCGGTCGAACTAACCGCATTGGTACACGAGTTTTTTCGGTAACATCATAGAACGCCCTGCTGTAATCCTACACCTTGAACGGATTATTTTAACCAGCCGGAACAGTAATATAAGTACTATTTAGGTGTCGCATTATCATGTGTAAATCTAAAGCGGATACGCATCTCCTTTTCTATACTTTTGTTCTCCCGGGGCCCATACAAAAACACTGTTGGTCGACTGCCCCCGTCACCGCGACCACTGCACTAAAGTATATTATAATGTAATATATTATACGTACTCCGCCCTTGGTAATAAGTTATTCGAATCGGTAGCATTAGCATAAAATTTATGGAACCTTTTGGTTGGTTTTTCACCCGAAGATAAAAATGTATATTTTTGTCGTCTTCTGCTATCGTCATAATTATTGTTATTGTTGTGCGTAAGACGCCCACAACAAATTACACATAAAAAACCGTTCTTTTGTCACACGACCGGGAGGTATATAAAACGTCGTACCAACCGAATCGATCCTCTCGTAACGGCACGGCGGTTAGGTCATCGCAAGATTGTATTGTATACGCAACTATACCTATTATTATCATTATTACTATTATTACTATTATTATTATTATTATTTTATAAATATTTCATGCGCTATGTTATAGGAAGTGATGTAGGTATATAGCAGCGCGGGCTTTGCCGCTTTATACTATACAGGTATACACAGGTACTTCTTCCGTACAGTTCTCACTCGTGTCAACCGGCTGTTGGATTGAAGCCTGACATTGATTTATTAACAGGATCTGCAATTAAGAGGGTTGGAGAGGTAGAGAGAAACTATATACAGTGCGCACATATACGCACCGTCGTGCAGTGCTGTGTATTTGATCTGATAAATTATTGGCAATATAAACTCCGGTGGACGGGTTTTTTCCCCTCTTTGTCTTCTTAACTCGCTGCGTTGTTTTTTTTTATTTTTACGTTCTTTCTTTTTCTAATATACAGTAATTTGATTTATACCAGTTACGAAAAAATAAAATAAAAAATAAAAAAATAAACTTCATCTAGAAGAAAGTCTTCGACTTTTATCGTGACGGATTCCACACCTATACACCGCGAGGACGACCACCGCTGCAGCCGACGTTGTCGCTGCACTAACGGTCAGGTCGGACTGTTTTTTAGGCGTTGTCGTTTTGGTAGCCAGTTTCGATTAATCTTCGACATCATCAATCAAAATCTATTGTTATTTACTTTTACACCTCATGCGAAGCTCCTTGTTCGACCGAATTCATTACCTGTATTTGTACGTGCCGTCGGTCGCCGGGCGACAGAGTAATCGACTTCCCTCGCCCAGCGCCCCCCCCCCCCCCACCCCCCGCGGCTCCTTCCACCCCATTGTCGGGTGTTATGTATATATTTTTTTCATTAATCACGTCTCAGACAATACGAATTCCATTACTATATACCCATTCCGGCTCGGGTACACGTAATAATAATGTAGTTTCGATAAATCGGTGGAACGGTCGTTCGCGTTCGTCGTCGCACATGCGTACACACACGTTGTGCACGTGAACGATATAACGCACGTATGTTATACACGGCGTACACATATATGCACTCATCCGATGTACCAATGCACTCTCCGCGTGTATATAATATAAGGTACGCGCGCAAGGCAGGTGCATCGCTGGACTTGCGGTCTACCGAAGTGTACGCGTACGCACGTATAAAGGGTTAAATTGTACACCAAATTTACGTCCGACGTACAGGCGTACCCGTACTATACCTACGGTTGTTTGTACGAATGCGGTGCCGCGTATATATTATAATATGTACTCCACCTTTTGGGAAAATGAAAATCCTTACCGCGCGCGTGTTTGCACAGGCTTAATGGGTCCCGCCCGATCGTGTGTGTGCGGGAAGATGGAACGGGAAACGGCCGTTTTTGTTTTGTTTCGTGCGGTGAATTGAAGCCGACGTACGTATATATAATATACGTTTTGCGGTCTCTCCCGGCGAACGGATACCGCCGCCTCCGCACCGCTGGCTCCCTCGAAACACTCTCCGCCGTTGATTGATTGTCTCCCGGAATACGCGCGCGCGTATTATATACGTACTACGCGTATACCATATACATACAATGCACATGTCTTCTGTTATATTTGTATAATCCGTATGAGTAACAAAATAAACAGTGAACGTATTATGTACACTGTGACACAAATGCGGGCAGTTTTGCTAAAAAAACATATATATATATATATATAAATAAGCAGTATGTACGATATAGGAGGGCCCCGTTAATGCATTTCGACGTCATCGTTGTACGTTTTTATCGTATCGAATTTCGTTGTTTTTCATTTAATGCGTGGGACCATCGACGTATAATATGCCGTACATTACAATATATCCGGCACCGCGGTAGTTGGCTGTTAATGTAACATGTTCGGACGTAGTCTCCGATCTATCGGTCTTGATGTATTATCAACGTATACGAGTGCTCATATATACGTATATATATTATCACGATGGCTGTATTATTGTGTGTGCAAGTGTTTTGAACAAAATCGCCTAAAGCATAATATTGTTCTTACGACTTGCGTCTAACCGTGCCCGTATACGGCTGCATAATCTGCCATTTATCTGTCTATGTTTTATTAACGTGTGACTCAATCGGTTTTGCAGATCTGAAGAAACCGTTCCCGTCCGTACCGTACTCGGTGAACGTGGAGACGGACCGAAACGTCGAGCTCCGGTGCTTGCCTCCGGACGGCGTTCCTCCGCCCAGGGTGTACTGGCTGAGGAACAACGTGCCGATCGAACCGGACAACAACATGATCGTGTCCAGCGAGGGAAACCTGTTGATCGGCCAGGCCCGACTTCAGGACACGGCCAATTACACGTGCGTGGCCGAGAACGTGGCGGCTAAGAGACTTAGCGACCCGGCGCTGCTCACGGTTTACGGTAAGTTTGGCAGAGTTCTTTATTGTCCCAGCACGTGTTCTCGTGCAGTGTGCCGTCACATCTTTGGTGCGCGGTCAAAAGTAGTTGAGTCATGTTTATTTTGCATTTTTTGATGATTCCAAGTTATACGAGTTGTAACATCTTAAACGGTCATGTACATTTTAGACTTAACACCGCATGACCACGCATCAAACTCATATACATGTAGAATAACGTACGAAAACTCGAGACTTTTGTTTGGTTATGTGTAAAACTGGTGAGGTATAATACGCGAGTGTACGTATAGGTATTACATTGTTCTCAGACCCATCGATTTTCACTCCTATACACAGTCAAAAACGCATTTTTCCCGGGACATTCGCTGCGAATAATAATATTAATAAAACAAAAAAGAAACGTGCTGCGTTCTTTTATCGAGCGCGTTAACCTCTCGCGGCATATCCTCCGCAACGCGTGCTGCACAACAACCGTACGACAACTGTATACGCCGATGCGTGTTCCTTTCGTCATTTACGTAGTAGCGCGTATAAAAGCAGTGCGCGTACACGGTTTATTGCCTGTTGCCCTTTTGTTGTGTGTATATTTTTGTGATGGTTTTTTTTTTTTTTTTCACCCGGCGCCTACCCGTTCTTTCGCGACCAGCGGCGGCGGATCGTAAAATAAAAGAGCGCACATTGACGTTATGTGCACGCGTGTTTCGTACGTGTGTGCGTACGACTCTAAAACGAACATGGGCCGCACGGTACAACAGTGGTAGTGCTGTGTGTACACACGTACATATAGTAGCCCTGCTTCTTCGCGTTTTATATGCAAACACGCCTCGCCAACATCGTGTGCCCGTCATAATAAATTTACATCCACCACTGGAGTTTATATAATTTATATAACAATAAAGGACACACACGCATGGGACGCGCACGCGCTCGTATTTTCGATCAGTCACATCGATCTTGTTCGTCGGTGGAAAAAAGTAATCGGTACAATTTGCTTTCCATCACTGCACTGTGTATACGTTTCGGATTTTCTTTTGGCGTTCATATTATTCACAAACTAGATTGGACGTTCTGTACGTACGCTTAATAAACCACTATGCAGGTCAACGACGTAGAACACGCGTTGAAAAACGAAAAACCGTTGAAATATTACCTGTACGACGTCGCAAAATATTTTGACATTTACTTTTTTCCCCACTCTCGTCGTTTATATACGTAAGAGATACACTCTATACGGTATTATTAGCATTATAAATAAATTTTAATACGCATACACTTATATGAGCTCTAATAGTTATTGTAATATTATTACGCTGTTATCGTTGGTTTTTAGTAATACATTTCAAAACTTAATCTCATTTCCGATTCATTTACCAAAATCAAAATATCATCAAGAAAACCGTTTTTTTCTCCACAAGCTGACAGCGAATTTGTTAATTAATATTATGTATCAGTTCAGTTGTATCAACGAAATGTTACTATGTATGTACACATATAATTTATTTAGTTATGTATTTATGCGATTAGGACATTAGTACATTTTCCAAAACACTCACAAGTCATCATTAAAACATGAAATAAATGAACATAAAAATAAAACTCAAAGTATAATAATATATACGTTCTTTGAAAAGGTATAAATAAATATTTTTATTTCTCTTACGGTTTTATGATGATGGTTTTTAGCTATTATTTTTAAATGCAATAATTTTAAATCTGGGAGGTTTTTTACCAGTCGACACTTTCAAGCGTTTCCTTTTTTTATGTCCAATCCTTAATCTTGTTCTTTCTCTCCTTTAATCGACAATATTGGTTTTAAACATACGTCATGGCTCAAAAAAAAATGTACAAAATGAAAACGAATGATTTTACATGAAAGTAATTTTCATGTAATATCGTAATACGTACAGTAAATTATACTTGACAGTTGATGATAAAAAAAATTCAATTTAATCAATTACTTATTCATTATAATCTCATTAGAGATCATACATCTTTCGTTATAGATTTACTCTCCATTAAAATAATAGTTACCTTTACCATGTACAAATACCGCGTAATATATTTTATTTTATATTTTCGGTGAGTTACTTAGAAAATAACCGTATCGAAAATTATTCCAAACATATAGAAACATGTTTTACCTCGGTCCCGCCTACATGTATGTGAATATATATCCTTATAAATAAAACGTTTCACCAAGAATATACTAACGGACGATTTGTATTCAAACGTTTTACCCGCTCGTATTTCATGGTTTGCCCTTAAACAACCCACCACTGCTACCGCCGTCAGTATTTCTATCATTCGAGGTAAATCTTAGTGGAGGGGCGGGTAAAGTCGTTTTCGCGGAAAAACGACTCTATTACCGTGACTGGTTACCGTGGGTTCGGCAGTGGGAATACGGTGCGGATTTCATTAACTCGGCGCCGTACATAAATATTCATCAGAAATTAATGAAATAGAATGATAAAAACAAATGGAAATCGTCGGTGGATAAGGTTCAACCCATTTTTTTTTCTTTACCAACACCTCGACCTCCTTGACAACACCCCACCCACGACATTGGGATCGTTAATGAAACCCGCAGACGACCGCTGCATATTTAACCCCTCCTATAAATTTTGCTACTTCATAGAAGAGCTTATGAATATTCCTTTACAACGGCTATTTGTCATCGGTATTGGACGTCGTTCGGTGGTATACTCTCATCAAGTCCGACTTAAGGGATTTGTGGCCCCTTCTTATACATCGAACGTAAGCATTTCCTCAAACACGAGCTTATTGTTCCATATATACAATATACTTAATACTTATATATGTATATAGATGTTTTTGTGTGTGTGTGTGTAAAGTGTTTGCCTGGTTATTTGGTATCTTCGAGTGTCCCCCGCGCTGCGCCGCTCTATTTAAAATATACCTATTTGCATGCAGATAGGTTTGAATATGAACATCAACCCTTTTTGCATCCTACCGCTTTGGACTTCGGCAAAAGCCGAGTTTTTCAATCAGCTCGCAGACGAATTGTGGTTCCTTTAAATGTTATACATATTTTTTCCCCTTGAAAGTGATTGATAAGGTATTTTGCATAACGTAATAGATATAATGCCTTGTTTACGGAAAACGTCCGTTTTCCCCAGACGTATCGACCTATGGGACGTATATTTGAATACATGATCCATCAGTTTTATCGAATTCCAAGACTGGTATTTGCAAAAGATCGGGGCATGGGGGAATGTAATCTAGAAAAAAAACCGTCTAGATTAAAATGTTATTAGGTGTTTTTTTTTTTTTTTTTATTCAGGTAATAAACCTCGTTTATCCGGAGCGAAAAAATAAACATCAAATAGAATGTCGGGAATTAGAAACTTCCATTACCGTCCCAATCTGCGTAATGGACTTAGTGTCTACTATTTAATCTTTTTCCTTTTATAAAAATAACGTCTCATTAAATTTATTTTTATTATTTTTTACCAACTGTGATTTAAAAGATGACTCGGTGTTTGTTAGACGCCAAAATATTATATATTAATCTCGTAATGTGTGTTATGAGTTTTAAGACCTATATTTATAAATCTCACTCATAGAACCTATTTTATATTATGAGTAATTTTCTCATAAACAATTTGTATTATCCCATAAACAATTGATGACTCAGATGCTGTACATAATTTTATCAGTACAACAATACTGTCACTCGTGAATGCAAAGTGCATATATATAAAGCGCAAAGAAATTTGTATTTGACGTGTAACCATAAGATTTCAATCCTCATTAATTCTCGTGCGTGAAGTAAATCGTGTACGCATAATTTGTAACTTCTATCTAACACTGAAACACTTTGGGGGTTTGTATTGTTTTCAATTGAAGCACGTGCATCTATTCTAACAAGAACCAGTTTCTACGCGTAGGTAGGATATTATATCGCTTAGTGAAACTCATCAATACCGGAGGATAATCTTGCTTTTAATATAAGTGCACATAAAACCCGTATTTAAATGGTTTTTCGAAATTATAAAACGCATAATGGCTCTTGAAGAAAACATCGTAATTGCTTTGTGTGAACACTCTCCATGTTCCAAGATGATCAAATTTCGTGAAAAGGTCCTATAATTATAACGCCATCTGATATAATATACGGCTAGAAAATCTGTGCAACAACTGTTATCTTGACATTATTTTTAAACAAATCACGTTAATCGCCGGATATTTATTCGTCGATACAATATTATTTTCAAAATATTCGTAGTAACGGTAAAAAAAAATCAAGAACTTAATTCTATTTCTATTTTTTATTGAAATAATGAACATGATAGTATGTAGAATCATTGGCGAAAATTGCTAACAAAAATGTTCTCGAACACCTATACTATAACACAGTAATGTGTAATTTACTTGTATTTTTTTAAACCGCGATGATTTATGCTACACGTAAACAACAATATGTTTGAACGAAGGAAAAAAAGTGCATATATTATTATTATGATTTACGGGTCTTACATGTTTTATAATGAAAATTGGCAAAGTGAGAACAAAATTATCGCTATTATATAAATTCTGAAACCGCGTGTGTCATAATAACGACGCTGGAACCATACGGTTTGGGATAATGTATAATTTTTCATGCGGCGCACCCATCATCGTTATTATTACAGAGCGGCATCGCAGTACTCGACTTTCGAATAAAGGATCGCTCTCGCCGATGTACGCTCGCTAAACACACAATAATAAATAAGCACGCAGTATAATATACTATATCCGACGTCGCGACGGTTGGACATCGCCGTTTTATACCTGGAGCTGCGCACGCATAAGTGACTTATTTTTTTTTTTTTCCTTAGAGTTTTTCTACGCTTTTGGTGTACGAGTACATAATATTATTATATGCATGGAGGAAAAAAAATTCGCCAGGAATTTAGTCCTCTTCGGCGTCGCCGTTGCTCGTATTGCGATGGCGGGACATTAGAGATAAGTGGCGTCGACGTAGGGCGAGGGAGGTCGTAAATTACGTGTGGCGAGGCCAGAAATAATTAGCCCGTTTTATATGCGCTCCGACGACGACGACGACGACTATGATATGGTGTGTTCGTCGAGTTGTGACTTTTATGCGGCGGCGGTAATTGAAAATCCCTCGATTTATTATTATTTGTCCGCGTGACACAACGATAGAAGCGATCCGTGTGTGGTGTGTGTACATTGGTGTGTTTATGATCGAGAGACACGTCTACTTGCTGAAGTGTCGCACGCGAGACACGCGCCAAGATAAAACGAAAAATATTTATGAACGAAAAAATATAAACGGTTTTTTTTGTCAAATTTACGTCTGTAAAGAAGGAAACTTATAAAATATTGCTGTTGTTTTTTTTTTAAGCTTCCATAAATCACAGAAAATAGTCTCACGACAACCGGTGAATCGTACGTGAAATGTGTTTTTTAATTGATTGAGGAGGATCGAACAATTTTATTACTTCTACAACCGGTTTTCTACTAAAATCACGCGCGTTTTCTTTTATATTATTTTACACCAGTGTAATGATCGTTTTGCTCATTTTAAATTACATTATACGGCGATTTTTTTATTTTATTTTTAGGAATCGCTTAATAATAAGTTTTTTATTTCAAGTAGGATATAAACCTAAGCAAAAACTATATCTATCGTGTATTTTCTGTTAAAGTTATTAACTGTATCGCATAAATTATTAGTACTTGATTTGTAATCTACGTAACTATTAAACTATAAAAACCAATTGTTTTACATTTGTTTTCCGTCGTTAAATCCTGTCAACTGCTTGCTGTTTGTATTTATAACTTCAAACAACCAATTGCACTGCAGTTGTACCGCGGGGAACCACCTACCAAAATGTACGGAGTTTTTTTTTTTATTTCTATTTTAATTAACTTTCCCTCGCCACTAAAAACAACCATTCGAGGTGGTATCAAAAAAAAAATAAATGTTAAAGAGATTTAATAATTCGTGTCTGAAATTGGCGTTCGACTGCGTTTTACGCACAAAGCCCGAAAATCATGTTGTCGAAGTTGGATGTGATTTTAGAACAAAAGCGAGCTGCAGGATGTGACGGATAATGAATCCGGTGAATGATTTATGACAGTAGTGTGTCCCTCTGTAACCCTCTCCGCCGATCACCCCATTACACCCACGCTGCAGGTTGGTCGATCCTGTGTACAACTATATATAATGTTTACGCGCGTACAATGTGTACGCTATACGCGTAGAGGTGTATCGTATGCATTATACGTAATATAATAATAAAACTAATGGACCGAATATCCGATAAGGATTCTCGCCGATCGTCATAGTGCGCCGCGGATGCTCGAGGAACGATTACGCTCCGTGTACACGCGGGATCGGTTGAACACAATTGCACATTAACCGATATTATGCTTTCCCCGGCAAAAACAGTTTATCAAGTACAGGGTTTCATCAAGAAACACTTAGACAAAGACTATACGTACGGCACTAATGGGCGGGGCACACAAAAACTTCCGCGTAACCGAATTAATTATCCAATCTAACCACGCATAGGTGCTTCATTTCAAATCAACTCGTATACCGTTGAGTAGTCGCACAAACGAGTGTAACCGCGCCGTTAGAATTTACTTATTTCTTGAACTCGGTCGTTCCTTATTTTTGGCAACCGCGGACCATTTGTATTGTATAGATTATATACACAAAGTATTATTATATTTTCTATAAGTACACGGTTTCCCACTAGCCTTCCGTATCGTAATTCGATTACGCGAACCAGTAAAATAGTATACAATACAAAGTACTCGGTTGTATAATAATTTTTCAATTCCAATATTACCCGATTTTCCCTTGTTCTATATAATCTTTAATCCCTAAAGAATTTCCGTTGTCTTTAGTTAGTTATCTAGCATTAACACTATTTCTTTTTTTAAATTAATTTTATCAATCAATTTTTTATATCCTTTTAAATATCCAAATCATTCTTATAACATGATATATTTTTTCGGCAGTTCTATCAACAGTCTCTTCTGAAGTATTACTTCTTGTTTGATGTTATTGGAAAAAAAAATCATACAAAAATAAAAGAAATGTCATATCAAATATGTACCTTATATTATACAATGTTCATTCTATAAACGTTTCAATTTTTTCATTGTAGAGTTTTGGTCGTACTGTTATCGTAGAAATTATCAATTTCATGTGATACCATTTCTTTTATTTTATTCACTAAAGATTAATAATTATTTCCTATTGGTATTTATAAAATTATTTAAAAACAGATATTTAATAATATTTAAATTAAATCAAAACAAATTGTCAGAGTATCTTTCATTTATTAAAAAGATCCTTGTTGAATATTACACAACCCAATTATTTATGTAACTTTATTTAACTTACAAAGATACTTATTACATTAAAACCCATTCCAGTTCAACTTTATTTGATAAACTTTGAATTTATAATAAAGACGAAGGATGTCGTTGACTTGAACAACCTAAGTGATCTTATGTTTATATAATTGGTATATTCTAACCTTTAAGAATATACTCATCATCTGATACGTACTATATACCGTTTACGGTTCATGTATACCTGGCAACTGGGGTCAACGAATTCAAAAACTGTTTATTCAATATTATTTGTTAAGTAAAATAAATACGAACATTCGTAATAGATTTTAATACAATATTAATATTGAAAAAAAAATCATCACGGTTTAGCCAATACTTTTTACTCTGAATCTAAAATGGTTGTAGGTACCTAATTCTTTAAAATCTAAATGTTCGTTTTGATTGACCTAAAAAATAAAATTGGAATACCTGTGTACTTATTTTGAATATTTTCTATTTATTATTATTTATTTATTTATTATTTTGTGTGCTGATACAGTCTATTAAAATATTAAAAGTAATAATTGAAAATCAACATCACTAATATCAATAAACAATATTGTACTGTGTATGTTTGCAGCGAAAAACAACAAGTTAACCACACAAACAATATTATTATGTTTGCACGTGTGGAAAAGAGAATTTATAAGCCTTAACGGTTATTCAAGTCTTAGAAAATGTACATGAATAATAATTTATATCTTTGATGAGTTTTCACCCGCATAAGATCGCTATGGCACCAATTTTACCGTGGCATTTCACTATCATCACAAGCGATGCGTTATGCTAGAGGAGATGCCTCGGTAAAGGGCTTAAAATTCTCCTTATTCAGTCGACCCGCATTGTTATCAATTTTCCTATGAATATATTAAATATGAAATTCACGTGTTTGTAAATATAATGTATTTATTGTTGTGATATTGAAATTATATATATAAAGGAATTTTAACAGTGCAAAAATGATCAATATTTTCATATAAGAACAATTTTTTTTTTTTTGGTCCGTAAGACAAAGAAAATTATGGCGAAATCAACGGAACCATACTTGATCTCACGACTGGTAAAAAGTTTGAACGGCAATGATGAAATTCCAATCAGCTCTTACTAATTGGAATGTAGTCCCCCATATAAGCAATTATATCTTTGGCGGTAGCATATGTGTACTTAAAATTCTCAAGACACTCAACAATGATGCTTTTTTTTGGTAAATTTTTGACCATTATTACATTCTGCCGGTACTGCTCTTTTGAAGTTGTAAAGTAGATGAAAATAAAAAAAAAAGTTAAACATTTCTTTTTTTTTTTTCGTAAACCGGGGTCATGACAACACCAGATATTGCGTTATACAAAACTATTTTTCTCTGAAATTGCAATCGAAACGACTTCCCAGCAATGTTGGTTACAGAGCAAGCAGATGAAGAACCATTCATTTACATTTTTACAATAATATTGCATTTTATATTGTTTTGTGTGTACGTGTACTGGTCAGCCATTGTTGTTTGTCATTTATTCTTTCCTCTATTGTTACCGTGCGCGTTTCTTTGCCCGAAGGAAGATTGGCGAGTAAGGGCGGTGGTAGGGTTACTGGGGTCACGTGGATTCCTTTTTGGGTTGTAATTATTATTAGAGAATATGCGCGCATCTCGGGTGACTCGGTTTAAAAATTATAATGAAAATAATAAATAAATTACGTCCGTTCGGTCTGCGGCAAAATCGATTGGCGATAAATTATAAATGGTAAATTACTCTCCAGAATTGTGTTGAATAATTTATGAACGCCAAAAGAGTTGTGCTTTCGATAAAAAATAAAACCTTAAATACAGTTAATTGTTAATGTCATTCGTTTTTAAAGTTCTCCTTGGACTTAACTATAGCTATACATATTTTTTTGGGTTTTATTTAAACATAAAATTCAACATTGGATATCTGTATAATATTTTCTGAAATGTTTGTAAAACTTTTTGGTAATTTAACCGCGATATTTTTCCACGGGGCACAGATGTTTCAAAATAAATCTTTAATGTTCAATATACTTAAAATAGCAAACAGAAACCTATCGATTTTAGAATAACCTATGATTTATTTATTTTTTAAATAATAGTTGTTTATGGTTTTCTAGTTATTTTCTAGAATATCGCAAGACTAAATAAAAATATGGTCGAACATATACAAACCATTATACTATTAATCATTTATTTATTATTGATGCACCTTATCTCATAATATACCTTATATTGTTAAAGCCACCAGCGAAATAATATGAGACGAATCTAATGGAGCACTAGTTTAGTGATACCCATTTTTTCTGTGTTTCTCTAATTTACAATGTTTACATCATTTTAATATAACTAATAACAAAGTTCTTAAAAAGATCAATCAAAATGTATCTTTCTTGTTAATATTTATAAACAAAAAACTAGTAAATATTTCATGCGCATGAAGAGGTTAATGATATTATTGAATTTCGTTAGCTAAGTCTTTTGAGAATAAATAAATGCCTTTAGGAGTAGTATAAAAGTTGAAAGATTAAATTTTACTCCTTGTCTTTTTGTCTTATTGATAATCCTTTTTAAAGATAGCAATATTTTAATGATTTTTTTCTCCGTAGAGCACTCCTCTCACTCTCTCTATCTCTCTGTCTTGTTTTTCTATATCTTTCTCTCTTTCTTCTTCTTTTTGGAGAATAATAAAATACATTTTAAATACGCTCCTCTTTTTCTTTTACATACTAGCGAAGTAGCGACTACAGGAGAGGGGTAAAATTAAGGATTCTTTACCCTTCAAACTTATTTCGTGGATTGTTTTTCAGTGCACATTTTGGCAATCAAAACTTTCTACCCCCCTTAACCATAGTGACGTCGAACTGCAAGCCGCATAATGAACTTATTTAAATAACTTATTTAAGCACGTATTTTACGAAAGCAGAGATTATGTGATTTATTTATTAAATATAAACATCGTTATAAGTCTCAGGAAATTATAACTTTAAATATGATTAAATTCACTGGACTGGAAATACCTATTGCAAAATTCATATCTTACAAATCAAATTTATTTAAATGATTTGTGATCTCCACAAACGACTATTATTTTTCATTTTTGTGCCATATAATTCAAGAAATAGTTTATACGTGAAATATTTTAAAAATAGTTGTTTTTTTTATTTCAAAAATAACATTTAAAGCTTATATAACACATATTTTTGTGCCAAAACCTTGTGTTTTTTATTCAGATGCATTAGAACTTTTTTATTTGTAGGTACTTGATGATTTTTTTTTAGCGCCAATGGAATTTATGAATTATATGTTTTTTAAATTTGTCGAATTTTTTTTTTTCAAACTCTACATCATCATCGTATTTTATACGCATAAATAATCCGCATATATCATTACCGGGATATTACTACTATTGAGTCGCGTAGCGCGCAACGGCACGGGTTATTCTAAATACGAATAATTATAATATTGGACCGACCGCAACCCCTCGTGACATAAATTTCGCTATTCGTTTTTACGATGGGTCCTCGGTCATTAAGCGGCCGTGTGGGTGGCGTTTTGGGTAAAAAAAAAAAAACAGCTAGCTAACCGATTCCGGGGGATGGTGGCGGAGGAGAGGACAAACCTATCGTAAATTTTACACACATACAGTCGCAATCAATTATCGCACACGAGAGTCCCTTTCATAAACACTCTGAATCCGAAATGCTGCGGGCCGCCTCGTATCGTCGTCGAGGGTCTCTTTTTCTCTCTCGCTCGCTATTTACAGGGCTAATGATCCGGAACTAACAACTGCACGTGGAAACGCCAACGAGTGTGTATAGTTGAATAATAATAATAATAATAATATATCCATTTTTGGGCGTACGCATAACACGTACAAGTACGCTGCCGCCGTCGTCGTCGAGGTATAATCGAAAACACTGCTATACAGTATATAATATATGTATTTACGCCCCTCCGGCGTGGTAGTCGTCACCGCTGCGTGTTTATAAATCGACTCCAGAAGAGTGGACCATGCGGCCACAAATATCTGCAATTAAATTCTTTTGATCGACGACACGTATATAGGCGTACTAACGGCTTTTTATTAAAACGTTTGGCAACGTCATCGTCCGTCGTCTTCGTCGTCATTACACGCGGTCACATGACAAAGGTAGCTGCAACACACGTGCGTATTCTGTAAGTCAGTGTGTGCGCGAGTGTGTTTTTGATATTTGCCACACACACACAAATGCACGCACATTTGCGGATATCCCTTTTTGCCGCATTTATACTTAATTCGAAAATAATAGTTTTTTTTTTAGCGATCGATTTACCATCAAAGTAAAAATCACTGTATTGAAAACCGTAGCAGTGCCCCGCCGCACGTTATCGAGATTCAAACGTAATCGTATTACATTTTATTCAAAACTTTTCTCTCCAAACGTTTGTGTATACCTATACGTTTCACGACGTTATAAAAACAATCTTCCTTTGTGTTGCCTCGAAAACGCTGTATTGCACACTGTTTCAATTATGTTCCTTTTCAAGTATATCGCACTGAACTTTTGTCGGACAAAATCAACTATAATTTATATATTTTATCGTACGGTTCATTATGTGCTATATCTGCACCGCATCCTTCGGTTTAATTGTAAAATATAATATTATTATAGTCATCGATTTTAGAACCCTTCAAATTATTTGTCAGTGATATTCGTATTGTCTCACCGACTAAATAGGTTCTTCTAAGACGTATTATTCGATGGTAAATTACATTTTCGTACATCGAAATTAATCATTGTTGGTGATTACGATTATGATGAAAATGTATTTGATTTATTATTCAAAGTACTAAGTGGTAACATTTTTTTTTTTTTTGAACCACGTTTGTTGAGATTAAAAATGACTTAATAGCAGTAACACAGAAATTTAAAAAAGCAATTGTTATCTACTTATGTAACGATAGTACGCAGTGACCGCGATATTCGTTCGCATCGATCAAAATATTAAAGTTCTATTTACTCGACCGAAAACTTAAGCAGTGTGCATTGTATACGTGTACATGAGGAGGTGGGATAATGTAGACATTATATATAGCGTTCGGAAATCGCGTATTTCATTGTTTTTCTATTCCGTGAAACTTGCATGTGTGAGATTATTCATCGCAGCGCGTTCGAATCCGCGGAGCAAACTTACACGCACGATAACGACGGAGCTATAAGACTGCAGTAACTTCCCGAGAGCACTGCAGCGAGTGAAAAAGAAACGGTGCACATAAAAAGCAATTTGAATGTACAAATCGAAATGCCACGTATTTTCCGCCACTTGCCCATTCGATCCGTCAGCGTACACTTTTTGGTCTACGTATTGTACACTATTAATACGCAAACGTTTCTGCTGATTCAGGTACGTGTGTGTGCTCGGGAAGGGTCTGGCAAAACGTCTTTTGTCGCGCGGGCAAAGTTTCCTTATTGAAAATCTCGTTAACGAGACGGAAGTTTTTTCCCCGGTGCCGCGAACTCTCCACAAATCGGTTGACAGTGAAAACTTGGTAACGCCAAACTGCCGCCCGACGCCTTGTTGATTCTTCGTACGTGATACGGTCGACCCCACCGCCGCGGCGGTCGTCGACACTGCACCGTTATTATATACAGGGCGTTTGGCGAGAGTGTTTGAAGACGTTACATATACATATATCGTATTGTTTGCACATGCGAATGTTCTCGTTTCCTATAACTTTCTAGACACTCGTATATAGTAGGTGTATAAGTATAATATCGTGTACCGAACACGACCACGGTGTAATAATAACAATAGCGTTAATATTGTTGTCGGATACGTATTACACGCGCGTGTACATATAGCTTAACCGTGTGTGATGGGGGTAAGACCTGGGTAAACATTTTTAACTGCCGAACCTGCAGACACGCGGCGCGCTGTAGTTTGTAATGAAAGTTGTTACGGCTTGCTATAAAACGTGTGAAGGTGAAACAATATATTATATTCGAACTCGGCTTGTACAACGTACAGTATACATGGATGTTGTATACTTTATACCTAGTACCTACATAGATTGGCGTGGGTAATATTTTATTGAAACGCACGTTCGCCGGATTCAAAGTTGCAGTGCATTTGCATCTCGGGATCTCCCAGCTCCGCGTATCGTATATTATGTAATTTATCAACCAAAAGGTCGGATTATTATTGACTTGACCTTATACGAGTTATAGGTGCATTTTGTGTTCCGTGGAAAAATGTGAAATTACGCCCCGAGCGCGTCTAAACGCGTATACGAAAATGAGGGAGATCACAAAATATGACATACTGTAATAAATGTTCAAGAGATCGCCCTAAGTGCTTCAAACCGTTTTAAATTCCCAAATAGTCTGCGAGAATTTGGTTAAGGGTCATTGGTTTTTTGACTTTGATCGTTCTGAAACTCGATTTTTCGTGTCCGCATTAAATGAAAGTAATGTTCATTTTAAAAAAAACTTTTACCGGAATGTTATTCTGTACTACGCCCACCACGGGTTTATGAACAGTACTATATTTTTTATATCTCAAATACGCTTATGTTTTCATTGATTAGATACCTCTTACCGTTATTTCTTTCGGATTCGTATTATTAATTACATAAACTAATCAGATTCTTAATTATCTTTGAGATTATTTTGTAGTTATTTATAAAAACGCACGCCCCTTCGGCAGAGGATCGCTATAGTGGCCTGTAATGAAAGGGCGGCAACCGATTTCGTAAGTTTTTTTTTTTCCGTAGTTAAATAAACATCAAACATGTCCAGATAACCGAATATCAAATTGAAGAAATTCGTTTTCAGATCTCGTAGGAATCACCAAAACTGATGTAACATAATATGTAATCGCCGCGCGCAGTACGATTGCTTTTTAGTACCTGATGGAGCTAATATACGTTTTTAATTAAAGTCTCTGCGCTACGTGTACGCGTGTACCATTTGTACATGTTATTGCGTACAATATATACAGGCTGTACGTTTAATTAAATATAGACGCGTATTAATATAATATGTGCGCGTATATTTCACTCGCACCCGGAAACCGCGTTCGCATCCCGGAGCGGTCAGTTCGACGTGGAGCGCGCGCGTCCGCCACCCGGTACTCGGCACCGGATCTCCAGCCTCCCCGGTCACGCGCGCGCATATACGCATTTGTACAACGCGTTATCGAATTCAATTCTCGGACGATTCTCACGCGGTGAACGCATACGTGGTATAATAATGTTATATACCCGACACCGCGATTGTGTTCTTCGAGTGCGGAACAAATATTAGCCGCAGCGTGGACGGTAAACGAGAACCCCGCGTGTTGCCCTGTTCGCGGGCACCTGGCCGTCTCGAATGCCCGTCAGTCGTGGACAACAATAACGCGGGCAGGGGAAAAGGAAAAAAAACATATGAAAACATCGTCTCGATTATATTATAATGTGTCCCTTGGAGCTGTTCAAAATAAACGTACACAACACTGGCACCGTTGAAAATTCTTCAACGCGCTCGCTCGCCGTTTCGTGCAACTCTACACATAATATAAACGCACAACGACGCGTCAACAATGGAGCACCGCGTGAATCGTGTGACGGGTAAAAAATATTTCCGACTACGCTAGACACGATTTCGTTTCGTTTTTTTTTTTTCGACCGCTTGTTGTTTAAGATTAGAAAAAAACTAACTCTATCATTCTTTTATCTCTCTCGTTATTAAGTGTGCGTGATTAGAGAAGAAATATTGTATTTATACGTGATATTTTTTTAACCCAACGCGACCGCTGTACCGTTTGGATTTTCACGAACTGTCTGTCAACGTGTGGTGTTACGCGTGTGTGTGTGTATGCTCGTTCCTATTGGCTTTTCAATGGATAAACAAAAAAAAAAAAAAAAACAAGACAAAAAAAACCCCTTTACTCGAAAAAAAAATGAACAATATGCTAATGCGTTTGTGTCGTCGACGCGTTTACAATATAAAAAAAAAAAACGTTCTACGAAATATTACTGAAATCTTAAATAGAATTGGAACACAACGGTAAACGATGGTGTATTTAATACGATATAAAGGTAAACCGTTTATTTGTGTTGTTCCGTGAAATATTTAACATTTGAGTAACTATACCCAGTTGTTTACACGAGTCTCACGAATAAAGAACGAAAGTTTTAATTATTTCACATCGTTGTGTTACGTATCAACGTCGTTATACTTTTCTTTGTATCGAAAGCGTTTAAGCGTATTGTTTATCTTCGTGCCACGCTCGCAATATTATTATAAATATATTAAATTTTTTTCGATTTCGTACGATATATTGCTTATCAAAATAATAATGTCGCTGACGTTTATAAAACGCTTTATATTATACGAGCAACGTGCTGTGCGTGGAGTGTATCATAACAATAAACTAAAATTGAACGCGTGACATTAAAACGCGTATTATCTCGACCGCGATGTCGACAAGATTTATGGGCTACGAAACGTTTACGGGTTCTTCGCAGATGGTCGTGGGACACACTTCTTATTATTATTTTTTTTCCTTTCGTTTCTGTACACATAAAATAAGTCGTCAACACCCGTGGATTTCGGCACACGACGGTCAAGAAATCTAAAATAGTCACGTAGCAGCAGCAGTAGTATATATTAACCTGCACTGATGAAGACGGATAAAATGATAATATTTCTTTTCCCGAAAAGAATCGGCTGTGCTTCGCGGGTACACGTAT